>CAHIKZ030001578.1:440000-467500 GCA_903632075.3 Acanthosepion pharaonis | reverse complement strand
CCCCCAAATATAGGTTAATTAGTAAGACTATTGTCAGTATATCATTATTATATTCAAAAAAGAAATTCTTCAAGTCTAGAAATACTTTCTGGCTTTAAATAAGTTGCAAAGTGTTGATAATCCGTAGAATATACAGACAAATAAATGCTCACTGAGTATTTTTCCTTGCCTCTTTATCTAGAGGGCGTGTCTCTTCAGGACGTTGGCGATCATGGATCTCCAAAATGTGTAGTTCTTAATACATTGTTATTTTGTCTCCTAAACTTTGTTCTGATATGCACTTACACAAACTCGCTAAGTAGGCTATGCGTTGTCTTCCTCTGTTCCTTTTGTTTTCAATCTGTCCTGTAAGTATCACATTTTCCAAAGCCAAATTATTTTGTTTCCATTTTCTAGAAATGTTTTTGTTACTCACGTTTTTCTAGAGTGAGTAACAACTGTAGTAACGACATTTCTGCTGTTTCAAGTCTATTCTTCAACTCTGAAGTGATTGTTCAGCATTCACTGCTTCGGAGGAGAACTGATATTATTTAAAAGTTTATTACTCTATTTACATTATTCGGTCTATTGTCCTCACCATATTTATCACAACCTTCCGGCTGTTGTACGCTCCAGCCTTCTTCAGGTAGTTGGAACTACCCTTTATTTCGCTCACTGGGATAAGCTGTTCTAGTTCCACGTGCCATGTCTAATGGATGTCAGTTATCAGTTATCCTCTGTTGATTTCCCTCTCCAAGTTCTCCACTGCCTTAAGCCGGTATTGAACTCACAAATGTTTGGATTAGAGCGTTGGTTAGATCCAAGCACAGGACCCCAAGTTTTGTGATAAATATGGCAATAAAGATGAGAACAGTAGTCTGAATCATGTAAATAGGGTATATAGTACTCCATCTCAAAAATACAGGCAGATAGTATTACTCTTTTCTTTGTTTATAACGAAATTGTCCTGCTTCTTCATGCCTTGCTTAGGCATTTTTCCCTGATTCCATATGAATTATGTTAAACCATTCCCAGAGAGTTAAGTCGTTGCACTTGTTTGCTTCTTTGTGTCTCCAATTTACAATTTGCATTTTGGGCTGTTCATTTTGCTGTCAACAACGCATTCTGCCTTCTTACAATTGACATTTAGTTTTTTCTTCTCATTTTTTTCACTACCATCTGTAGGTGTTCTCTTAATTTTCTTTCTGATTCTGCTATTCATACCGTTTTAACATTTCAGGGATATCCTAGCGTTGATCTATAGTATCATGTCTCAGCATGCTCCATTATTAAGATCGTAGTTGAGGGAACTTTTTTAATTCTGTTTTTTCGGAAAGGCACACGTCAGCTGAAATTTACACAGAGCTCTTCGATTACATTTTCCTCTGTTTCCTGTTTAGGAATCGGTTCTAGGTTCCTTCTTAATTCTACTTCAACTTTACATGTCTAACGCCTCAATCTAATCCATAAACTATATATTATTACTATATACTCTTATTGGTTTTCCAGATTCTTCTCTTTGACTACCAGTAGCCCCTAGCGTTTCAGTGGTGTTATTGCCTTGCTTGGAGTGAACTGATTAAAAAAGAAATTGGCTAATCTTCCGACACTTCCAGTTGTAGCATAGAAGCCAATCTCAAGAAATTTTCAAGCATTCCCTGCCATACAGGTGGATAGATATAACATAGCAATTTATCAATCTGTTCTTTGTTTCTAACGAAATCTTCCTTTATTCTGCGTCCTTAAACTTAGAAAACAATAAATTATATTTTATCTGGATAATCTCTATGATTATTCGGTAAATAAATTCTCTCGTGTAAAGAGCTCAAATGATACAAATGGCTTCATTGATGTCGCCATCTGACAGACATGTTAAAAATTAGTCGGTTGCTATATAAAAGTGACAGTATTACGAACAAAACAGGCCAAATATTTATGAAATAATAAAAAGATATCTTAAAATACTGTATTTCCGTTTTGGGCGCTTATTGATGTATTGAGAATTATTGAATATTGCACAACTACAACTGACGTCACTGATACACCTGACAAATATTTTAAAATGAAAACACTTTTGGTATTTAACCGAGACCTCCCCCAAAAGCGGGATGTGTCACAACGGTCGTTTTTCTGTTTTCATTGCCTAATTTGGGTTCCTCTGGGTAGAGAGGTCGACAAGAGAGGAGAAAACCTATCCTCTATAAAAAAACACTCTCACAAAATCCACAGAAAAATTATGAACAAACAACAAAGATTCAATTCGGCTGTATCCAAGAATGCTGACGTCATAATCGACAAATTCGATTGGCTCGCTCCAATGATGATTATCACATCATACGATAAACCGCCTTTCAAAAAGGAAAGTAGAAAATTTATGAATTTGCCACTGCGGTATCGCACGTTAGTCGTTTTAGTTTGCGGGCATATGCAGAATACAAAAGAGCTGAAAATAATAGGTAACCATTTGAATATATTATATATATATTTATTTATATATATATATATATATATATATATATATATATATATATATATATTTATATATATATATATATATATATATATATATATATATATATATATATATATATATATATATATATATATATATATATTTATATGTGATTTGCAGATATTGGAAAAAAAAAAGGTTTAGTTGTTCTTATTTTTTCATTTCTTTCTCTGCATCAGTTTTCTATTAAGAAAAATGATTACGATGTTTGTTGACGGCGGAGATGAAGAGGAAAATCATATGATACGAACGAGATTTCATTACAGAAGAGCATCAAAGAAATGAAAGTCTCACGGTGTTTAGCAGCCCAGAAGAATGTCGAAGCTAATAATGCAGTAGACATGTTCAACAATACGTACCAATAAATAAGTATATATATATATATATATATATATATATATATATATATATATATATATATATACACACAACATATATATATATATATATATATATATATATATATATATATATATATATATCAAATATAAGGTGCAGTTCAATTTATATTACAATGAATAATTCATACAAAAAGTAAATTACTAAAGTTAATGACACAAAATGATGAAATTACTTCGCTAACAAAATTTTAAAGATGCATTAACCTACTAATCACTCGGTGAATATTATGATCCTTGTTTTTTTATTTTTAAATTACAAGCTGTATAAGGTCTTTCTTAAATACGCCTTTCAACTGTACATTCAGTCATCTTCGGGCACAAGCATGCACATGGGAGTACACTCCCCACACAACCATATATATATATATGTGTGTGTGTGTGTGTGTCTGTGTCTGTGTGTCTGTGTGTGTGTGTAATGTTCTGGCTATAAATCGCAGTGTTTGTTTCTTCACTCGAGAGAAAATATGGGTTCCAAAACATCTTCATTCACGAGTAATTCAGCCGGTTTCTGTGCATTCAGATAATTAGCAGTCTTTCTCCTAATACCATACGTTTTCAGATCATATACACATGTCTATGCGCAAATCTTTTTTCTTTATTTTCTCGGAATCGACATATCTTGCAGAGTAGGATAATAACGCACTTTTACCGTGACATTCCACGGTTTGAACTCCGTGTAATCTTTTCCTTATCTAATATCAATCAATATTAACAAAAATTTATCTACCCGGCAATGTTCAGCCAAAACTGGAGAAAGAATTTTTCCTTTCTTGTGGATTTTTTGCCTTTTTGAAGAGCATTTCCGTGAAAATGAACGTTACAGATGAGAACGACATTTCAACTCAGCTCACGGATTACATTTCCCGTTTAGAAATAATTATGCTACTATTCACAAAAAAGCTACTTAGAATATATCGATTATAAATGCGCTATATTATAACTCTTGGATGTTCCCCATCTTTAAATATTATACGAACAAGTAATTATAAAACCATTGTTTTCGTCTTTGAATTACAGTAATGGCTCTCTATTAATCGCATCACAGAGAACGTATCTCAAAACTATTGCATCCTGGTACCGCTTGTACTGTCCACTATGCCATAACTTTTTAATGCAGTCATATATCATCAAAAAATAGGACTTTTTCTTTGTCAGAAAAATTTCTATATTTATTTCGTACCCCGTGCACAATCACAAATAGCCTTATTGACTAATCCATCAAGGTTTAATTTAAAACCGAGTTCATGAATTGCTTTGGCTTGCAACGCAACTTCAAAAGGAAATGTGTGTGAAGAATGGCGATATAGTGAGCTTAAGCATTTCCGCTTCATTACCCACATTCAGGGTTATATATATATATATCACCCACCCACATCATTCAATCATCATCACGCACCAGTATCGTCTTCATCCTCTTTACTCAAGTAAATAAAAGGAATGGTCTGCTGATGTGTCATTTGTCTATTCGACGTGCAAAACATTAAAACAAATAATTATATATATATATATATATATATATATATATATATATATATATATATATATATATATAAAATATATAGAAAATAGGAAAATAGGAAGGAACTGGTTAGGTAAATAATCCAAAAGTCCTTAGTATTTTTGTCATTATTTTTAAAAAATAGTGCTCGATACAAAAGTAGAGCATAAATATAATTATTTATTTAAAAATATGATTCCAAATCGCTACATAAGAGGTCTCATGTTTCAAAACAAGAGCCGAAAACTTCAATATAATCCTTTAAATTAAATTGAGTTGAAATTAAAAAGGGCTCCGTTCCATCTTCAAGCGAAATTTTTTTTGGAATAACGTATATCTGAAATTTACTTGTTTTAAAAATTGAAATCAAAATCACCATGGTGACAGCTAGGGCGAATTGTCTAAAATGGGTAGGCGAGTGTAGGGTGTTAATGATAAGTAGCGGTATAGAGATACTTTCAAGGTGTCAAGTCAAGTCGGTGTGTCAAAAATGAAACGAAGATGTATTAACTTTCGTCAAGTTGGCTTGTCTATGGAGATTTATTTATTTATTTTTTTTTTTTTTATTATGAAAGGGAATTGTGCATATAAAAAAAAAAAAAACGAAGTAACGTTTGTTTTTTTTGACGACTTCATAAAGGGTTATCTTTTTTGTAAGGTGTTTAAACTACTAATTTGGGCTATGGATTATGAAGGGTGTTATGTTGTATGCAAGTTTGTAGTTAATAATTTCTACTATGAATCTGATGATTGGGCTATTTGTTAAACAAGTTATATAATTTTTTTTTATTTCAAACCAAAAATCTGATGATGCCTACAAAAAACCGTTAACTCGTGTCTATTATTTAATAGATTATTATTATTTAGAAGTTTAATAATGTGCAATTTTTCATGGAGGCACAAAGGGCATGGGTCATCCCAAGCTGTTTTAATGTTTTGCACGTCGAATATATATTATATTCGTCTTAAAAATAAGGGACAAAAAAAAAAGAACTAAGAACATGTAATTGAGGCGAAAACAATCGTTCAGAGTTCAAAAAAACCTCCAAAACCAGTAAAGCAAACGTAACTAAGTAAAGTACTCAATACACTAAGTAGAGCAAATCGATCCGCGTAGGTGAAACCTATGCAGGTTTTTTCTTGGCTCTTTAGGTTCATAGTTTTATATATATATATATATATATATATATATATATATATATGTGTGTGTGTGTGTGTGTGTGTGTGTGTGTGTGTGTGTGTGTGGTATATAGAAAAAAATAGAGATCAAGCTTACAATTACACATTAGATATATTCATATTTTTTGTAACGATCTGTTTATTTTAAACAGTATATATATTTTCGAGAAATTTTACTAAAGTAAATATGCGACAGGAATTTTTCTTTAATGAAATATTTCGAATATTCTGGCCGGTGGTCGTAAATAAATATATTGTTAAAATCTAAACAGTACGCCTTCTCAGATATGAGTTTCCACTAAAAATAACTTTAAATTTTATAAAATATGTCGAATTAAAAATATATATATATATTTTAATAATTTTCTTATATTCTTAAAATCTTTCATAAAAAACACCAAAAAAAAATTACACAACACACACACACACATATATATATATATATATATATATATATATATATATATATATATATATGCACATTTAGATAGGTAGATAGAGAGATAGTCAGGCAGTAAGGGAGAATAACAAAGGCTGGAGCAGCATAAAAATTAATATATCTCCTCTGATAATAATTAATACTAACAATCTCATATTAACTTAGCTGCGCATACCTTTACAGTATTGGCAATCCAGTGGCTTGTTAAATAAAAAAGACGATCGTTCTATCATATCATTATTGCTAATTTGATTTTAGCTCTTTCGATTTAGTTTTTCTGTTATTTAATTAAATTTCACAATGAGCGATTTCGACTCTGATTACGCAGTGTTTGTTTGATAATTGTGTTATGGTGTTGTCAGAAACAGGTTTTGTGGTTACATTTAACAGAGAAGAGAAAAGATAATAATGCAAACCATCAATATCATTAAGGAGCCCAGCAATAATAATTCCCATACATTTCAATTACAATTATGATGATGTATTTGAATTGTTATGTGAATAATTATTATGATCTTGAGCGCAACAGAGATTGACTTATGATAATTGCATTAAAAATAAACTGAATAATAATAAATTTAATAGTGATAATATCTAGCTATATAATGATAATAATAATAATAATAATAATAATAATAATAATAATAATTCTATGGGACTACACAATACACACTGACAGAACAATCAAGGCCAACCGCCCAGATATTGTTATTAAAGACCATAAACAAAAACGGTGCCTCCTTATTGATATGGCAGTCCCTGCCGACTGCAATGTATCTTTGAAGATATTCAAAAAGTTGTCAAATACAAGGACCTTGAAATAGAAATCGCGAAAATGTGGCATATGGGAACATCAACAATCCCTGTTGTAGTTGGAGCCCTAGAACTGGTTGGAAAAGATTCCAGTAGACGAATTGAAGGGATACCTGGAAGTCCATGCCTCAAGGAGATACAGAAAATTGTTCTGACAAGTACAGCCCACACCTTACGAAGGGCTTTATCTATGTAATCTTTTTTTTTTTTTTTTTTTTTTGGAAAGTGTCATGACGCCATTTCTAACCTTAGGTCCCTGGGCGGGACCCGGAAAGAAATGTGTAAACGCCAGAAATCAAAGATAATAATAATAATAATAATAATAATAATAATAATAATAATAATAATAATACACAAAATGATTGCAGTAATTCTGCAAATACTTTTCACAGATAAGAAATGAGAAATTAAGAAAAGATAAGGATAAAAAAAGAACGTTTGTCAATGTTAAACAATGTTTCAGCAGAATGTCTGTTTTCTTCAAGTTATATTTAAACAATTTTATAATGATAAAAAACGGCTGTACTACTAAGGAACGTGTCAAAACGAAATGAAGATTTGAACTGATAGTAACAGTTTGGTATTGAGAAATTTCAGCGAAAGGTGGGTAACTATGGCGAGCCTGGTTCGCGTGAATGGGGCAGGTTTTTCTTTTTTAAGTACTCCTAAGTCAGAACGGGGCGGTTTCTTGTATAACACTTCCCTGGTTAAGATAGTCTCTTCTTGTATACCTATGAATGTGAATAAATGTTCCTGGTCTGTGCTCGGTTTCACCCTATGATACAAGTCGAGATTTTCAACCATCCCAGTTTGATTTGGCCTGCCGTTTTAATTTCAGTTGGGTCAGTATTTTTTTTTAATTTTGTAATGACCATAATTATTTTTATCCTCCCCGTTCTCGTAGAGAGACAGAATACAGCGGCAACTCTTTATTTTTGAGTGGTATACGGGTCATACTAACATCTTTCTTTTTTTCAGTTTGCTTTCGTGGTCATCATCCCCCACCCTCATTTCATAACAGTAATATATATATATATATATATATATATATATATATATATATATAATATATATATATATATTAATTCAAATTTCTACATACTTTTTCATATGTTGGGGTGGTTTATTTTAGTAGGTGCCATGTGTATGTGAGGTATTTTGGTGTTGTAGGAGAGAATAGCGACGGATAGATTCTTATGGTAAATGGGTAAATATTAACGAATGAATGGTTCATTAATCTAATTATATATATATATATATATATATATATATATATATATGAGCATATAACAATTTCGACCAGCCTTGACCCATCCCCACTATTTTTTCAGCCTTGTTTCTCAATTACTGCATGCAATAAGTAATAAATTGTAGACAAGTAAGTTTTGTATAGAGACTTATCATTTTTTGTACATATATATTTTTATACTTTAGAAACATTGTTTAAAAGATTGTTTATATATAACTTGAAGAAGACAAACATTCTGCTGATATAATGTTTAATATCGTCAAACCTTGTGTTCTTTCCTTTATTATCTTTATCTTTCATAAATCAAGCTCTTCTCTTAACTGTTAATAATAATAATAATAATAATAATAATAACAAAAAAGTGTCTCCTTATTGATATGGCAGTCCCTGCAGACTGCAATGTATCTTTGATGATATTCAAAAAGATGTCAAAATACAAGGACTTTGAAATTGAAATCTCAAAAATGTGGCACATGGGACCATCAACAATCCCTGTTGTAGTTGGAGCCCTAGGATTGGTTGGAAAAGATTCCAGTAAACTAGATTAAGAGATTTCTGGAAGTCCATGCATCAAAGAGATAAAAAAAATTGTTCTGACAAGTACAGCCCACACTTTACGAATGGCTTTATCTATGGAATTTTTTTTTTTCTCTCAAGTGGAAAGTGTCCTGATGCCATTTCTAACCTTAGGTCCATAGGCAGGACCCGGAAATAAATGTGTAAACGCCAGAAATCAAAGGAAATAAATGTAATAATAATAATAGTATTCAGAAACAACTGATCATCTTTTATATATCGCGAAAGATTTGATCATCCTTTATCAGATTGCTGTGTTAGCACACACTGAAAATAAAACTTGGTACAACCGAGTGGGCCAGTGTCTGCACTGAAAAAATATGAAATATTGCCGGAATGAAACTGCAAGAAACTGGTATCAAAATCACCCAGAGCCAGTTAGAAATATAGGAACTGTAACGGTTATATCGGAATTTACAATACACAGACAGCACAATCAAAGTTATTCGCCCAGACACAGTGACCAAAGACAATATAAACTAAATAAAAATGTTATTTTTAATTGGCATTGCAATCCCTGTAGATTTTAATGTATCTTTGAAGATCTTTAGAAATACTATGAAAATACAAGTGGAAATCTCAAAAATGTGTCACACGATGACAGCAATAAGTCCAGTCCAGGCGCCCTCGGAATGATTGGAAAATGTCCTGATAGACACACAGAAGGGATTCTTAGTAAACCATGCCTTAAAGAAATAAAACCAATTTTACTCACAAGCAAAGCTCCCCCATTACAAAGAGCTTTATGTATTTGAAATGTGTGTAGTTTTTTTTTATTATTATTTCTATCCTTAGCTTTCTAGTTGGGACCCGGAAGGATATGTGTATACAACAGAAATCCAAGGAAATGCTACTACTACTATTGCTGCTGCTACAACCAATGCTACTATTGATGATAATAATAATAATAATAATAATAATAATAATAATAATAATAATAATAATAATCTCACAAGTACGACCCACACCTTACGAACGGCTTTATCTATGTAAAATATGTGTGATTTTATTTTTTCAAACTGCTCTGTAGAAAATATTATTATGCCATTTCTGTCGTTAGATCTTTGGTAGAGAGCCGGAAAGAAATGATTATACCACAGAAATTAAAGAGAATAAAATAATGATAATTTTATTAAAAAAAATTAGTTTTAGTCTGTATCAAAAGAAGCGCATAAAAAGATGCAAGAGAATTCGTGATGAATCTTGAAAATATCGGGGAAGTAGATGCAATTGTTAAAAAATCTACAGGAAAACTAACACTAGAAGCGAAAAAACAAGGCCAAAACAAATAGACGAGACCTGGAGACAGAAGCATCCATTGCATTGTATTGTTCGATCTGCGTTGATAGAAAAATCCCAGAGGATAACAACTGTTCCCTCAACTACAGATTCAGGTTGCTATTTATACCAGTTTGCAGCTGTGTTTATTCTGTAGTTATGATAGATCTTCTTTATTGATACACCGTCTTACGACAGATTTTGTACTTTTTACCTGCCATTTGCTTCACGAAATCAAAAATACCGATGTAAACCAATTTGCAGGCCAGCAGTGGCGAAAGAGCTCAGAATTTAAAAGTATGACTTAAGGGGTATTTCTTATTGCACAAGACTAGAGTTTTCTTACAGCAATTACTATCTGATATCCTTCATAATATTACGGATCGAAAATGAGTTTTCTATGACCAATACATTGAAAATATTGATCATCTTGCATAATATTAAGGATCGAAAATGTAGGTTCTATGACCAAAATATTGAAAATATTGATCATCTTGCATTATATATATATATATATATATATATATATATATATATATATATATATATATATATATATATCAGATCCATGACTAACTTTACCTAATAGTTAGGACCATACCAATTTAATATTTCTAAATTCAGCAACAATAAAAAAATATCATATGTATCTTGAAGGAAAATAATCATATAATAAATGTATTGATTTCTTACACTTCCCAAAAAAACTGGTCGGAAGGAAACGCCAAGGAATACTAGAAAGATCTATAACATGTACCTAATAATTTCGTAAAAATCTGTTTTAAGAAAAAGATTCAATCGATTTCAGCAGAGAATAAAATTAACGTTTGCATAATAAATGTTGAATGTTTCCATATGAAAACGTGTAATTTTACCATTACAACATATTTTTAAAAGGAATTTTTTTGAAGTTTAGATATTGATATATTTATCTGTTTGAATACTTGCGGATTCAGGTATTACCCCTTTATACCTGCACCCCTGCACTTTTAAGACTATGCCTCAGAGATTCTCCTGTGTTTATCTTGAACAGATCAAAAGATAATGATCGCCTGTTTGATCTCTGGTGACTAACCTATACAATTCTTTGACTTCACACGAGAGAATCTTCAATTGCACGTTTAGCTGATAGAAGTAAATAAATCATTTGCTCACAGTTTAGTTATAAAGAAAAAAACACTTTTGAAACAATTAAAAATTAAGAGACATGACTTTAATTCTGTCTAAGAGCAAACTTGATTGCATTAAGATGCTTTGAATTTGTATCATATTTTTTAACTCATAGTAATTTGTATTTAAATCACAGATTTTATTGACGCATTTACAAACATGAAGGAAATAAAATACTATGTTTAAGAATAATCATATAATGTTTGTTCTGTACTTCTTTATTGAATTTTAAACTTGTGAAGAAAAATAAAAGCTTTATATTTAAATGACACCTTTTGTATAGTTTTAATTAAAGAAACCGTAATATTCAAAGCAAGCAGCGAATTGAATATTTTCGGATTTAATTACTGAACAAATGCAAAGGTATCTTCTTTTTTGCCATCTCTGCATCGAGGAAGTGAAAGATGTTAGTAATGAAATAGAACTTTCTTTAGGCATATTTTTTCTTCCGAGATAAGTACATTATAAAATAAAAAAAGAACAGATGTATGGTATGGTTTGTCTCAGGTAGGAACAATCACGCTTATAGTAAAATTAAAAGCGTAAACATTTAATTTATATTTAATTACACTTCAGTAAAGAAAAAAATATATTCCTGCTAAATTTAACAGAAACTGAAAAATAAATATTTACATGATTTCTGCATTGCAACAAATCTTTAAACTTTTAAACATGTCTTTCTTTATTCGATGTAAACTTATGTTATTCGTGAGGCTGTCTTTCTGTGTTTTTACATCGTTATGACTTATACGAATTCAAGAATTAAAATTTGCAAGACATCAGCTGACTCTACATTTAATAAGAGAAACCACGATAGTAAATGAAATTTATAGTATGAATTGGAAATCGTAGTTCATAAAAGAAAGCCAGGAAATTCAAATTATTTGGAAGATAGGGATTTAGAAGAAAATAACAGACGTCGATTACATAATATTCACACTGCTGTGTGTGTATGTATATATCCGTTATGTATACTTAGGCAGTGCACTCTCTAAGGATAGATCACTGGGATCAGAATTGAATTACCGCATTGAACGAGAAAGTCAAATATCCAGAAAACTTGAAAAGAAAGTATGGACTTATCGTAACATCTCCTTAAGCACAAAGATTGAAATCTACGAAACAACTGTCCTAACCTATCCTTTTATATTCCTCTGAAGTATACACCACCTATCAAAGGTACATTAAGATCTTTGACCGATTTTAACAGCAGTGCTTGAGGCTTATCTTGGATATCAATTGGCAGTCTTGTACACCAGACACAAAACTCTTTCAGCGCACAAAAATAGCCAGCATAAAGAAACTACTTCTTCGTAATCAAATGCGTTGGACAAGTCATTTGACACGTATGAATAATGGCAGATTGCTCAAAAACCTTTTTACGTGCTGAGCTAGTACAAGCAAATTGAACCGTCCGTAAGCCCACAAAAAACTTTTCAAGGATACAGTTAAATGTAACCTAAAAACTATTGGCGCTGATATTAAAGACTGCGAAACTATTGCTGGCGATAGATCTACCCGGAGACGTCTGATATAGGAACGCTGCAAAAATAGAATTAAGCATTCTAACAAAAAGAGCGCCATTGGTAAGGGCGATGTATAATTAGTCCCAGAACTATCAAGACATCAACACACTTGTAACATTCATGGAAAAGTCACCCTTTCGGCGACTTGTCTAGTCCGTCACTGGAGATCATAACAGAGATGTTTTCCATGTGTGTATGATAGTTTGTAAAAGTGAAAGTAGCCTTAAGAATCGCTTACGGGCCGATTGCCGTGCGTTAGCTCAGGTATATTGAGGGAAATTCTGAAAGAAAAGCACAAAATTCTGCCAAATGAAGAGATGGTTTTCTTCTGGAAAGAAATGACAATCGTCATATTCGTTTACATGACACTATGAAATATCGATCACGAGCATTTGTCTCATGAACAAGTCATCGCTTAATGCCATTTCTAAAATAGCCTAGACATATACTAGAATAGAATATCACGTTTTTTTTAACTATTTTTATTAAATTGGATGTAGCGTATGTCTGCAGTGTACCTGATCAAAACTAGAATGACTGTACCTATAAGAAATCGACATAATCATTTTTATACTTATTTCTAGTAAAAGAGAATTTCCTAATTTCTTCCAAACCGGCCAGCACAACCATTCAAGGATTTTATAACTATGCAGCATTAACTTTTTAATAAAATCTATAGAAAGCGTACAGTGATCGAAGCCAAACTTGACACAAAACAGTATTACTTGGCAGGCTCAAATATCACGCGTGCACAATATTTGACACAAGGAACGAAAATCTAGGCCAAAACAAATGGAACAAAGCTGGAGCCAAAAACATCTATTGTATTGTATTGTTTGATTTGTGTCTGCAGGAAAAGTCGAGAGGGTAATAAAATCTGTTCTCTCAACTAAAGATTCAGGATTATGATATACCAATTTGCCTCTGCATTTATCCCGTGGCTATAACAGATCTTACAATTAAATATTGAGAATTACGTACATATCAGTCAGTCAGTTATGTACTATGCGTGATACACGTTTAGGCGATCATGTATCTTTCGATAAATGACTGACGAGAAAGATTTTATTTTAACGCACTAGGTCGCCATTTCTTTCTGCGGTAGACCATTTGCCATCGAAGGCTATAGAACCCGGTCTGTTCTGCTATTTGACCATAGCTGAGGGGGGATGAAGAGGATTCATGTATATAGGAATTTTATAATGTTAATTCTATTTTATTTATTATGAGTACATATATTAAATTATGTTAGTAAAGTTGTGTAGATAAAATTAATGAAGCCAAATAGCGAATGATTAATCGGAAAAGATAGGGTCAGAAATGTGTTTGTTTGCGTGTTGTAGACACAAAACTTTATTTAGCTTAGTTCAGTAGAGAGACATAGGGTACTCTTGAGTACAAATTACAAGGGTCAGCCATATTAAATTATTTCTATCAATCTCCACCGGGCACAGTTGTTGCTATGGATCACTTAACATTTTTTCAAATAAGTTTCTCCACATATAATTCTCTTGTCCCAGGTTTATTAAAAGTGGGTGTGCGGGTGATGTAATCGATAGACAATGAGAAATTGTAGAGCTGAGTTCGCATTCACGTCGAGTTCGTTATATTCACAAATAGCCTTGAGAACGTTACAAATCTATTTCTTCTTCTTCCACACGGTTATAGATAGATAGTAGGACAGGCTGGATATTTATACACTTTGTTGAGGAATGGTGATAAGTTGATGGTGCACAATATAATATTTTCAAATGCGCTTTGTCCGTAGACGGAGATGAAATTGACTTGAGTATCCGCCCGAGGAAGGTACTACACTCTGACAAAAGGATGAGAAACCATGGCGAGCGCGATAAAAGCAACATCATTCAGACGCAGAGTATCGATTGCCAAACATGATAATAAACTCGTACCAACTCCTATTGAGGATGAAAAAATAGTAAATAATGTTTTAGACTTTAGGCGGAGACGACGATATATATATATATATATATATATATATATATATATATATATATATATATATATATATATACAATTTAGAAGAAACGAGTAACCCAGTGCTAATCAGATAATAAAATAGAAAAAGTTGTGGTCTGTTATTAAATGACATGTGTGAATATCGAACAACTTAGGTAATCGCCAAAAATCCAGTTACCATAAATAAAAAAAGATCATCTGCTGAATTATTTTTCCATTATTATTAAGAGAAATGTTCGTAAGGCGGGGATTAACAAATGTGGCTAAACTATTTGCTACTAAATTGTATTAGTATTTGGTACTAAAGCATATTTTGCAATTTGTTAATAAATGCGGCTTAAGTATTTGCTACTAGTATTTGGTAAAGTGTATTAAAACTCACGACAGTTGTAACATATACCGACACGAAGTTGGAGCCCTGCGACGCCATTGTTATATTTTTACAGCTGTTGCTTAATTCACTATTTAGTTATTCAAATTATATCCAACGCAGCAGCTGACAGCATTTGAAGTTAACTTGAAAGCGACACTTTTGAAGAAAATTTGAATAATTTGTTAATTTGTATATTCCTTTCAATCAGTTAATTAGAAGTCTAATGATCATGATGGTGAATATATCAGTAGAAGCACAAGGATATTGTACAACGACAATAGGATCTTCTCCTTCTTCTTCTTCTTCTCTTATGGGCCGTCTCTCACCAGGACGTGTGGATCCTGGCTCTCCACAACTTCCTGTCCTTTGTAGCTCTTAGTAAGTTTTCTCTTTTTGCTATCACTTTTCTTCCTTGTTCTGCCAACTGTGTACATAATATCGTTAGATCTGTTATTCAGATTCTTCCTCTCTCCGTCTTGCCAAGAGTGTCTACTGTGTGTGTAAAATTCTCCAAGCCCTCTTTCCTCGTTGTTTTCGGGCAGTTAATGAGAGCGAAACTCGTTTGTTTAAATAAAGCCTAGAGCCACTCTCCAGCAGTAAATAGCGCGCTACAAGCTGAATGAATGATGAAACTGAGACTGAATTGAATATTATCTTTTATAAATGCTCGACAGATTAAATTTTGTCTGTGTTACCGACTCACAACAGGAGAGTGAATCTAACCATATCATTAACGGTATTTACTTGTCCCACTTCACAGGTATAAGGATAGGACACATTGTCATGCTAGCCTTGGTATTTCAACAACCCTCCTTCTGTAGTGTAACGTGAAAGGTGCTGCCGAAAAGGCGGGAATCTACGGTACCTGATATCGCTTGTAGCTTTTCTATGAAAAGCGAGATGAAGAGTCGATATTGTCTTTAGATAACATGAAAAAGTTTCATAAACCGTAAAATATCAAATCATTCAATTCAGATAATACTGCAAGTTCTCAGAAAAGATTATTATTTCATTGTTACTGAGTCAAGAATCTTAAATAAAATTATATATTCACGAAAAAAATATATTTCAAATTTTGCAACAGTGAAAATTGTTTATCTAACTGGTCACCTAATTCAGTACCCCTAGATTTTATTTATTTTATTCTTTTGTTAATCAATTCACCGCAAGCAAGGCGACAATGCCACTAAGACGCAAGGAGCTACTTTGAGTGTAAGAGAATAAAAAATACTTTAGCAGGAACTGATAACCAAATCCTAATCATGAAACAAAGGATAAAATTCTAAACCTTTTCAAGATATCAAGGATGAATCTGAATTGAACGCTGAGCGAACCTATCAACTTCTATTTAAGGGAAAAGAAATAAATAATATTTCAGAGTTTAGGCAAAGTCGATAGACGTACAGTGTATATATATATATATATATATATATATATATATATATATATATACTTTAGAATGAACCAGAAACTCAGTCCTAATGAGATAATAATAAAATAGAAAATGTGTGGTCTCTTATCAAATGAGACGTATGCGAGAATAGGAAATACATTGAAACAATGGTCTCTGAGAGAGAATAAAAACTGCTTCAAATAATTTTTAAGTAAAAAATGCAGAAAGGACAATGTAATCAGTGTCATAAGCATTTCTATGCCCTCTTTCTGCAGGAGGTGGATGAGTATGACTCCCCGCAGTTTTTTGTCCCTTGTATTTAAAAGCAACGTTAGATTCATTACACTCTAATCTTTATCTCTGCCATCAATTCGCACAAACTCGCCGTGCTTATATAGATGCTTTCAATACATAAGTCTTGTCAATATCAGGTTTTACATGACTATTTCCTCATCAGCGAGTTAAGTGCCATACGTGAGGCACGCCTGGTTGATCATGTCTTTTTCGATTACTGAATGACGAGGCAGAAGATTTTCTCGCAGTAGGTTGCCATTTATTTCTGTGATAGACTAATTGCCAAGAAAGGCTCTATGACCAAGTCTGTCCTGATATCCAAACCATAGCTGGGGGGAGAGACTAGTGATGGTTTCGTGCCTTTCCCTAGGGTATTTGCACGTAAATGATAGTAACCAACCGGACTGGGATTCAATCAGCCCATCCACGCAGGACTTCTGCATAATTTGTCCAGAAATTCCTATTTCTCTTTCTGATCTTAACTGTGTGGCTCTATCTAGTTCATATTTTTTTTTACTACTCAGTTGCTCAGGGATTCTGTCTAGCATCATCAACACACTTTTATAGCGCTAGGTTTGAACCTCTTAATTCTGTAAGAAAATTGTCTAACAGTCGCTACCTTACGGGGGATAAAAAAAAATACGACGTAGCAGTTCAGCACGTATTTCTTTGTTTTTATTGAAATATTCCTGTGTCTTAAATCTTTGCTTATTTTCTGGAAGGATTCTTCCTTATTCTGAAGCGAGAAAAGATCACAGTGTAATATTTTCCATAATCCAATATTACGTAAAAATATAGTTCAATTTACATACGAAATCAATTTATGAAAGACAGCTGAAAAACACAGAACGTGTAGGATCGTATAGTCACCTGGAAAAAATACAATACTTAATTTCTACATATATGTGTTAAATAATTATTTCTGTGGTCTATTTCTTCCCGAGTTATTTATAAATAAAATTATGTTGCACGTTCTTTGATAATAAAAGCTGATACGTAGAAAACAATTCATGATCAATATTGGTTTAGATATCAACTGAATGTGACATGGTAAATTTGTTGCTTATATAAATAGACGGCACATTTGTCATTATGTTTTGTTAATAGCAATCATATTGTAAAACCATTGACTTATATTCATAATAAAATCTGATATATGCGTGTGCTGTGTGTGTGTTTGTGAAGGAGCGATATAAATTTTTGGTTATTTTCTAAAAGTGCTAAGACGAAATAACGGGATGCGTTATTAGATCTGATTTTTATTAATTACCTTGTACAACATTTCTCTATTTGATTCGTTTTGGTTAAATCGGTTAAAAAAAATAACTGCCACGCAATAATACATAGAAACAAAGCAAACTGTTATAGGATGTTGAAAATCAAACAATGGACATTGTCAAATAATCAGAATATTCTACAGGGGAATCTTATATAAGTAAGCAAGCAATAACGTCTTCTGGCAAGGTGCACTGCCAAAATACACAAAAGAAGGTGAAAGTGAAAGTGAAAGTATTCAACGGAAAAAATGTCGTGGAACGTGAGGGGAAGAAAGTAAGATTTGAATGGGTCTTCTACTGATGGGTTTTTAGATTTGTTATCTATGCCTTTATACAATCTGAATTTGTAACATTTCTGTTTTCCATTTACAAGATCCCCGACGTTCACTCTTCGAGGAAAATTTATTATAACGATGGAGTCGATGCACTTCCTAAAAAAAAAATATACGTAAATCAGTTAGCAAGGCATATGCGTGTACATAATGCTTATACATGCACACATAAAAGCACACAAACGCGTCAACATTCAGGGGCGACAGGCAGTTTCACGCTAGACACAATCATCAGGCGATTGCATCAAGCATGAAGCAGCCTGTCGCCTCTGAGTGTTGACTTCAATGTTCACTTTTATATTTACACACGCTCTGTCTCTGATATTGAGCTCTTTATCCCATAAATATTGCACACCTTAAGAGTATATTTCTTCATATATGTGTGTATAAGTAATTGCAATGGAACATATTTATGTAGAAAGGCAATTACAAACGCGGGCACGCACGCACACACACATATATTTATAGCTTCAAAACTTTTTGAATAATCTAGCCTAATTCATCTATAATATTTTACTTTTTCTTTCTATCATATTCGTTTTTCAATATCCCCCTTTGTGATAACAGAAAATCAGACAAAGACTGTTAAAGCATTGTAAGACACAGGATATAAATTTACTCTGGTTGAACTTGTGATTAAAGCATTTTCTAGGCATTTTCTTAGTGAATTATTCTCTCATTTTATTCGAGTATCATTTTTTGGTCAAAACTGTGATTAATTTCGCTAAGGTGAACAACCAATGCGTTTTGTGTGTAGTTTTTTTAAAAACTTCTTGAGGTTTCTCCGATATATTCTTTCTGGTTACGGATAACACACATACATATATATGACATTTTTCAAATGTTAAAAATGTATATGTTTAAGTATATGTAAGATTTTACTTAAAATTCCTACGGTTTTCTTTAAGAATTTTCCTTCACAAAACAAATAATGACTTTTCCAACTCATGATCATGATATTTCCAAGAAAGAAATTCATTATAATTTTTACAATGATTTGCAGTCTAACCTTGGCTCTCACGTAATTCGAACTCTGCTGGACTGCATCGTTTTCGACCGACGCGTATAATAATAATAATAATAATAATAATAATAATAATAATAATAACATCCTGATATGAAATCAGAATAAACGATCAAATAACGTCCAACCTCTTTCGCTTACGTCATAGCTGCCAAGCAGACGATTCGAATGCATCCCGTTAAGAATAAAAACAGGTTAATGTGTAATTATAGGTGGATTATTTTCTGGATCAGTTCTCATAGAAAATGTCAGTCATGACGATGAGAAAATGAAATAAAGGTCCCTGGAAAGGGAGAGAAAAGAAGGGGAATAAAATAAAACGCAATGAAAGGAAGAAAACGTGTTAAGGAAATAAAAGGAAAGTGAAAATCTCAAAATTGACATAAAGAAAGATTGAAATTGAAAAAGAAAGAAGTTAGATAGAAACTGAGTAAGAAAGAAAAAGAAAGGAAGAAAGAAACAATGCAATAAAGAATGGGATTAATAAAGAAAGATGAAGCTTAAAAAGAAAAATAGAGATTAACAATGAAAGAAAGGTGGAGATTTATAATGAAATGAAAAAAATAAGAAAGAAAGAAATATACATAGAGACTGAGAGAGAAAAAAGAAAGAAAAAGAAATAGTTTCTACGTATTTGAAAGTGCTTAAATATTCCTGACTCAGGAGAAGAGTGTGATTAATAAAGAAAGAAACGTAAAAACAGAAAGATATAGATTACGAATGAAAGAAATTTTGAAAGAAAGATATTAAAAAAATATAGTGTTTTACAATGAAATAAGAAAAGAAATTAAGAAAGAAAGAAATATACATAGAGACTGAGACGAAAAAAAAGAAAGAAAAGGAAAAAAAAAAGAAAGTGTATAGAATTGTTTGAAAATGCTCAACTATCATTGACGCAGCAGTTAGCACCACGAAACAGAAGAGGAAGATCAGTGCGGAGGCCGGGGACCTGAAATTATATCGTGGAAAAAAATGTTATATCAGTGGGGAACTGTATCACTGATTGTCGGTACTAGGTAACATATAACTTAATTAAAACAGGTAAAAGCAAATTTCTCTTTCAATTTCTGGTTTGGTCAAGGAACAACGAGCAATGACTTAAGCTTCTGGAAAGCCGATTGTATAGTTTTGCTGTCCTCATAGTTTCCAAAGATTGTGAAAATAAACGATTACTGCCTTTGGCAAATATTGCTGACAGCAAATTGGAAAGTAAGATTCAAATAGTGATTACACAGCGAACAACACACATTGATACACCGATAAAATAGCTTCGATTTAAGTATGATGTTGAAATGCACATGATGCATGTTTACATAAGTAAAAATAACGCACTCGTATGCACAACGAGACACGAACACATATACGTCTTCTCCTCAGATTTAATATCCTTCTAGAAATTAGATTATAGAAACGGGCAAAATTTACATTCATTTCACTGTGTGTTTCCATGAATATTCTTGTACAAGTGAGTGGATTTTCATCACGTTGGTGCATCTCTGCTCTGTATTTTCAGGTTTTCTTTGTAATGGACAAATTGGCATGCAATGCTTAATATTTTTCCTCACTTGGCGCAATTATATATATATATATATATATATATATATATATATATACATATATATATATATACCGTTTTGGAGTGGAACTTAAAGTTTCATGTTTTCCCAAGTCGTCAGTTGGTAATGTATTTTTATTTGGTTTATATATATATATATATATATATATATATATATATATATATATATATATATATATATATATATATGAGCCGGGTGCAACAAAAAAATTGGCCAAATCGTTTAACAGCAGAATTGGCCAATTGTTAGATTAATCTTTGAGTTATTGTATTTTAAAATGATCAAACATATCTAACTGGAATTCTCCGAGGTAGGTTTATTCGACTCTAATTTGAACAATAAGAATGAAATTATCCATGAGTTTAAAAGGTGATCCTTCTTGCTGTTGTGACCTCCTGATCCAGTTTTCCTCTCTACTGTTCCCTCTTATTTAACCTTATTCACAGTTCTCTTGATGGTTCTTGTATGGATTTGAAGATGTACGTCAGAGTATGAATGTTGTTACCATCACTGAAGGCGCCTGAATGATTTTTTCGTCTCACCATTGCTCAGTTGGGAAGTAAGTGGGGTTTACCCAAAATGATTTTAAATTGTACTATTGGTAACTGAATAAGAGAACGGAATTTTCAGTTTTTAAGACAAATGTTGACATGATTGCAAAAGGCCTTATCTGAAAACCTGGTAAAAAGAGACACAAGTAGCTTAGTGCGTTTTTAGATATTAAACATTATGTGGGATGGAGAATTATATTAAACTTATGGATAATTTCATAGGTGTTAATAAATATACAGATACCGACGTTTGTAGAGGAACAAAGTTTCATGTTTTCCCAAGTCGTCAGTTGGTAATGTATATATACACGATTTGGACCATTTTACTGTTACAGAAGGGACACACACACACACACACACATATATATATATATATATATATATATATATATGCAGAGAATAAATTGAGGTAGAGCAGATCACAAAAAATCAACATCCTTCAAAAACACCAGAACTCAAATAGAAAAGGCTAAAAGAGCCAAAAAGAAAAGCCAGAGCTTCTCATTCCCAAGAAATTTTGTAATTGTTAATTGTGATATTTTGCAACTCTCACAATTCTTAATTACATTAATTTTTTTTCTTAGCAATTCACCGTTGAATATGATCTTGGATGAGATTGAATGTACTTGAAGAAAATAAAAAAAATAACCAAAACTACGGCGTCTTCTTTAATCAGTTTAATAACACTAAGAAATAGATACGCGTATTTGGGAGGAATGTAATAAAAATAAACAGACATAATATATCTAGATTATTTAACCAAACAAGATTAAGTGAGAGATATGCTGCGTAGCTATAAAATACACACACACACACACACACACACACACTCACTCACTCTGTCTCTCTCTCTCTCTCTCTCTTACACACACTCATTCATATGTATATCTTTTTCTTTCTATATTTCTGAGATCAGGTATTATGTAAAATTTACATTGCTCGGACTATCATCCACGTCTTTGTTACCATATTTATCACAACGTTTCGGTCGTTGTACGCTCCTGCCTTCTTCAGGTGGTTGCAATGTCGAACTGAACCCTTTATTTCGTTCGCTGGGGTAGATTGTTCTAGTTCCCCGTGCCATGTCTAATGGGTGTCAGTTGTCATTTATCTCCTGTTAATTCCCCTCTACAAGTTCTCCACCGCCTTAACCAGGTATTGAACTCACACTCTTTGTGTCCTGTCACTGGATCTAACTAACGCATTTATCCACTGTGCCATGTTTCCTTTAGGAAATGTAACGTAAGCAATGTAAAAAGTATATATCTTTTTGTTTTAAACTTCGAGATACATATCCATAAAAATATTTCGGCAGTGATCCACTTATTTATAAATTGTACTAAATTGTAAAATTTAAATTACGTTAATGTTCAAAAAGTTTCAATCCAGTTGCCCAAAGTGGGATTGGCGTATCTTGATTTTATTCTATCGATACACTACCAGTCCTATCGACATCACCATTCAAAGCTTACTTCTTTTACATCTACGACTTAAAATTAATGTTAGTTTTTAATGCTTGGTTTTCTCTGATGTTACTAAATTTATTTGAATTTAGCTACTCTCGAATTCTCTTAATGATAATTGTGCGACAGAATTTCATTTTGAAATCTTTTATAAAATGGATCATCACAGTTAAATATGATGGCTCGTTTATGAAGGCATGAAACATAATACACGGTGGTTGCAGACGAATTATGGCAGATGAGATGGATGAGTCAACTCGTAAAAGCGATACAAACTTCTCCAAACAATCATCTACGTATTAATGCGATATTGTTAATAGACAAGTCGTATAACAGTCAAACATACCAACGATTATATCCATTATTATCTCTCTTTCCATCTCTCTCTCTCCCCATACATACATACACACACACACACACACACATATATATATATATATATATATATATATATATATAATTTTCAGTCAGCGCACGTAGATATGTGTGTGTGTAAATATATATTTATATATAATGGGAATGACAAAGGTGAAAAAAATCAATAGAACGCATTTCGCCCTCTGAAATGATTTCATCAGACTAAATTAATGTTCTTCGTGATGGGATTACATATAAAGCAACAAAAACAACAAAACAAACAGCAACTATATATATATATATATATATATATATATATATATATATGTGTGTGTGTGTGTGTGTGTGTGTGTGTGTGTGTGTGTGCATTTGTATACCTGTGTGTTATATGAGATAACAATATATATTTTTATATATCAAGAACAGTATTAAGGAAATTGCAAGACAAAATAGAAATTTTCAAATTTTTTTTCCAATTTGCCATAGAACTTCCTCTCTCTCTCTCTATATATATATATATATATATATGTGTGTGTGTGTGTGTGTGTGTGTGTATGTGTGTAGACTCGAGAGTTATAACTTAAATCTCGGTGAAAAATATGTACCGAGTGAAAGCGCTAGAAATGTGAGTTGGCTAATTTAATTTAAAAAGTTCCTGATGCCTGATATATATATATATATATATATATATATATATATATATATATATATCATATTCGTCCATACGTTTTTTGTCTTGGTATCTGCGCTGCTGTTTTACTTGTGGAAATTGATCTATGAGCTATTAAATTCTTCCATCGTCTTACTTATTTTCCAGAACCATTATCGTGGTTAATTTTTAGTTTAGATATAAATGCAAACATACATATATATATATATATATATATATATATATATATATATATATATATATATATATATATTGTCATCCACAGAGAAAGTTTTTCGCTGTATCACAGCTCTTCAACGTGGCTAGACGTCCGATTGCTTCCAGCCTAAATCGAAACCCGACTGATTTGGCATCAGTCAGAAATCCTACCCATAGGGTATGGAATTAAGATTGCATTAGGTTAATGATAATTTTCATATTGTAAAATGAAAGGAAATTTACAAGGATTTTTAAAACCAGTCAATAGATGATAAATTCTTGAAAGAAAAATGGCCAGGCAGCAGAAGACAAGAAAGAAAGAGAAAAGATAATAAGAAAAAGGGAAAAAAAAGAATCAAATAAAAACTAGGAAGTAGAGTAAGTTTGGATATGAGGTCATATCCAGACTTTACACTACTTCCCCAGTTTTTATTTGATCTCTTTTTCTCTTTCTCCTTTGTTCTTCTCCCTTCCTTCTTTCCTTGCTCTGTCTGGCCATTTTTTTCCAAAAATATATCATCCACTGACTGGTTTGAAAAATCCTTGTAAATATTTCAGTTTACAATATGAATATGATCATTAAGCTAATCTTATTATAATTCGTATTCTATGAAATATATTGGTCTGTTTAATGCAAACATTGAGCTCTCTGTGTGAATCAGATTTAATATTTTATATTGTATTAATGGGATTCACATGGATTACATACCAACGAATTATTACGTGTGTGTGTGTGTCTGTGTGTTATTTTTTTAAAGTTATATTTAAAGCATTTTTATTTATTTTATTGTAATTAAACTCCACCTGCCAAGGTATTTAATTAGGAAATTGAGATTTTCTTCAGGGTTCGAACTCGTGTCCACTAAATTATATAATGAATTCGTGAGATTATTAATTCGTAATTTCCTTCTTGGGGAGCTCGCCACCTGATTTTCTCTCGGCTCTTTCATCGCAGTGATCTGTCGCAAGATGTGTCACCATCTAAACGGCAGACATAGACAGTGTCATCACGCTTGCAATTAACACAATTTCACCAATTTTCCTAATGCGTGAACAGGTGCAATAAACATGGACTGATACCTCGCCGGAAGGTATTTGCCTCCAGTGTGATCTTACAGGCCTGGGTGGTAACGCCCAAACAGGATATACAGTGTAGTAATATGAAATGTTAGCACCCATATTACGAATCTGTGCATGTATTGTACCAGTGACTTTACATATGTTTGATCTACCATAATTTAAAAACATATTTGTATTATCTATGAGTACATATATAGATAGATAGATAGATAGATAGATAGATAGATAGATAGATAGATAGATAGATAGATATAGAGCCAGAATGAGAAAATTTAGAGCGAGATAGTTGGATCATGAGAGTCTAACGATGAGTCAGAAGAGTGTAAATGATGAATTTCTAAGCCTCGCATAGACGCGGCAAAAGACTGAAAGTAGGGGGCAACCAGCGAGTGTCAATGTCATTTTTTAGTCGTAATTGATCTGACGAGATAATAATGCTAGTCATTACACCACATAGAAGTGCAATTGATTTCTAAGTGTAACTTAGATGTGGCACAAGGCTAAAGTATGAAGCACATCTTGTTGATCGAACTCCCTATTCAACCATAATTGATCTGGCGAGACAAGCTTGCTAAATATTATACCATATCGATATCACCAGAGAGAGATCCACATGTGATTCTTGAGTGTCTTGAGAATAAAATCCCATTATATTCAAGTATGAAATTTTTATAATTATCTCATTGTAAAATGAAAAAGTTGTGAGCTATGTATTGTGGCCATCAAAATCAAGCGCGTACAGAAATCTATCTGTGTAGTGTAATATCAGACGATAATACTCGCTGAGATATACAGGTTTCATTCCCTCACATCTTTTTTTAAATCGATGTGTGGACGCGGTTTTATGCCGCTAACAGTTTAGATATATCTGAACGAGATTAACGTAGCTAGTCTCGATCTAATGAGACTATAAACATAACATGATTTTTTTTATGTTTAAGCATTGTTTTTTTGTAGCAAATTTGTGTTTGGAGAAACTACCCCTCGAGGTTACGGCGAAATCACATTAGAAGACCAGTTCTCGTACGACCACTGTGGTTAAACAACGTAGAGACTATTCAGTACCTTGATGGGGGAACGCTTAGTAATACCAGCTTTAAGTTTGGATGTGAGGCTGGTGTAATGAATAACGTCTGTGAATTGGAAATCGAATAGACGAGTTCGAATTTCAGTCGAGCTCATTATATAAATATTCGCGCAATTAATCTTGGGAAATATATATGAATGGACGTCTTTTCGCTCCATCTGTGGGTTAATAGCTATAGATGGAGTCAGAAGACGTCTTGTATGATATTAACCATTATGATATCCAAAATGTTCTTACAATCTAAAAATATTTTCTGGATTTGAATAACCAGCAAAGTGTTGTTAAGCCGTAGAAGACGAATCAAACAATTAATAAAATAACTATGTCTGACACAGCCTATTCTATGTTCAAATTCCTTATATCGTAAGCGGTTAATATTCTCGTTACAAATGAGAAGTATTGACTATATATTGATCGCAGTCCGATGGCCAGTAAGCGTATAAACGCGTAACACGTGTAGCACTGGTTGTTCGGTTATTAAAAAACGAATTTCTACTAATAAGAAAGAGATAATATTGTCTGGCCATATTTTTTTCTTGCGGGCGCATTAACGAGGAAGAGTTATTTGGCAGTGTTGCTTTTAGCAATGCTCGACATGTTTTAACTCTAGTAAAGTTGCGCACCACATACCTGCTAACAGTGTATCGAAAGATATATATATATATATATATATATATATATATATATATATATATATATATATATATATATATAATACCCCCAAAATTTGACATCATTTCGCAGGCCAATCATTTTGACAATTCTTGGTGAAATAACCTCATATATGCATAGAATGTATAGAAACAGATGAAGCTTTTATAATACAAGATTCATTTTGTTATCTCAAAGAGAATCTGCCAGAAAGATAGATCGGATGTGGTGGAGATGAAGACAATTTTCTGATGAAATAGCCGCCGCGGTCACCGGACCTGTCCCCCTGTGATTTCATTTAATGGTGTTATGTGAAAGAATTGGTCTATGTTCCCCCGTCTTCCTGCTAACATTGCTGAAATCAAGCAGAAAATCACTTCCGTACTTGATAATGTTACTGGAGACATGCTACAGCGTGTTTGGCAAGAGCTTAACTACCGATTAGACGTGTGCCGTGTCACATATGGTGCACATACTGAACACTTATGTATTTGGCTCCATAATAACTTACGAAAATCAACGCCTAAGCTGTTCAATTTCATTGAGTTAAACTTAGTAGTTTTCAAGATAATTGCT
>CAHIKZ030001578.1:422500-435000 GCA_903632075.3 Acanthosepion pharaonis | reverse complement strand
ATTGTGAAGAGGACAAAGAGCAGCTGAAAATTTGGGATTTTAAAATGTTTTAAACAACATTGTGAAAAGAAAGGAAAAAGGAGAGCCTGTGCAATAATCTAAAAAGCACATCTTCGTAAAATATCACACAGGACATGGCGCCGCATCATTCTGTTCCACGAAAGTAATGGCGTCCAAAGACACCTTGTCGATATGTGACAGCGTCGATGAAAGTGAATAAACTGAATCCAGTACATATCCTTTGTTTTACTGTATTACTTGTTCTACCACAGTTCACATTACTTTTTACTAAGGGCGAGAAGATTTTCGGGCCACCCTCTAGGTTTATCGGCAACAACGTAGAAAAATTGATCAGGCCCTGTGGCCACTTTCTATTTTTGGCGAATGTTTCAGACACTGGGTAATGACCCCAAACGCTGAAGGTGAATTTCTGCTTGGGGCTTTTATTTATATAGCTATGCATATACACACATTTAATGTTTAATCTCAATATCTTTACACAAGACGATAAATTTATAGGTGATAAATTAATGGAAGATGTAAATTTAGATGCACCTGTAAAGAAAATGGCTGTGTTTATTCTTCTTTTACTAATTTCTTCTATAGACATTTCTCCCCAGCCAAAAGCAAAAATAACCAATCCTACATCAAACCTACTTTTTATTTGCTTGAAAATTCGTACAAAGCATAACAGACTTCCGCTCTAGACCGGAAGTATCAAATGTTTTGCTGACTACCTTATTATGCTTTTAGATTATTTTTGTGCAGTTGGAAAGAATGTCTATTTAAAGATATATATTTTTTTGCTAATCGCTTTCTTTGAGAAACATCGATGTTTATTTTGACGAATCGGCTGAAAATGGCTCACAATCACTACTTTTTTATTTTGTTACTGAGCTTTCAGCGTAGTTAAATATATGTGTCCACCAATTTCGGACTGCAGTTTTCAATACAAGATTAATTCTATTCATATATTTCAATGAAATTATTTTTATATTTCTGTCTATCTGCGGTGATTAGAAAGATGATCTCGCGGTGAGGTTCGCTAATTAAATAGATTCTATCACTAGTGAGCCATGTTGATAAGATTCTGCCATCCTTATGAACCGTTACATATTAATTCAGACAGCTTGTTGTGTGTCTAATGTTGAATTAAATAACGTAACGTTTCTTTTCTACTCTCTGTCTGAATCTCTGTGGTGAGGAGTTATCATAATTACACTATTTACATGCAGAAAATTTTCCACATCTTTCTTGTTATTATCGCAATATTGAGGCTGTTTTGACCTTCAGGCTCCATCAGGTATATAATCGATCCAGATGACATCCAAGAAATTTCTGATTTTTTTTTAATCTAAATATTTATCTCGTTTTCGTTCCACTGCGCATGTCTATGGATATTACGCCAGGTCTTTTTTAGTTTAAATACTGCTCAGTAATTCCTCACTGTTCCCACCGAATCCAAGTAAAAGCTACCCACACCAGGTCCTGAAAATTTATGGAGGACTTGGAACCTTATATATATATATATATATATATATATATATATATATATATATATATATATATATATATATATATATTCAAATTACATGAATTCATCCAGCTTTTTATCTCAAATAACAACTTAAAAGAAACTGTTTGACCAACACAAAGACTGACTAAAATTCATGTTTAAAAAAATAAAAAAAAACTAATGAAAACTACAGACAAAATATCATTTTCTCCACCAAGACATTCATTTCTCTAGTACACTGCTACTAGAAAGCAGTAAAATATTTTTCTCCTGACGATGGCCATGTTGGCCGAAACTAGTCGAGGAATCTAAATGAAATAATAATAAAAACGAAGGAATATTAATATACAACCTAGTGTCTCTGAAGATTTTAATTTTTTAATATTTTTTATTGTTCCAGATATATATATATGTATATATTTGTGTATGTAATTACTTTATATATTATTTATATATCGGTTATAGAGCTAACATAATTAGTTGTATTGGTGTGAATCTGTGGCCCTTGACTTCAGACTCTTGCACTCATCAAGGTCAAAAGGCGTTAAAACCATGCGTCTTGTAAAATTATTGGCGTGGGATTAAATTACTTTTTTAACCAGCCTCATATACACTTCAAAAATTTTTCTGATATGTAATCAAGGACTTAAAACTTCGGTTTTTCTGATTTAAAAGGTTTTTGCGATCCGAAAATGTCATAATCAAATTAAGTTTTCCTTTTTTAAAGGACTGCAAAAAGATTACCTCAATATATATATATATATATATATATATATATATATATATATATATATATATATATATATATATATATATATATATATATATATATATATATATATATACATTTATTTGTATATATATATATATATATATATATATATATATATATGATAGAATAAGGAACAAATAGGAAACATATATTATTGATATTTTCCTTTTATTTAAACTTCCTCTGATGAAATTTGCTAAGAGGGAAAAGGCTTTATCATCTACTGTTCTTGAGAAACCTATTTTTATGAAAACTTTTTTGTAGAAAACCTTATAAATCTAGGCCGCATGTAGTACTGACTGCTCGCTTAACGAATGTCGGTTGTTTCCTTGTAAGTAAACGGCTAATATTATCATTACTTTTACCATTATACTTCGAAGCACAGTATTCGCCGAACATCTGTGTTTTAATCATGTGAATTTTAATCTTTTGAATTAAGGGCTGAACGTCTTTTCTTGACTAATTTCAAAAATTAATAAATGCAAATTATATTTTATAAAAATAAAGAAAGATTACCAGCAGGAAATTATTATAAACTTGCGTATTGTTTAATATTCAATTTCCCCAAAATGGAAAAGATTCACACTTTTCTCTCTCTCTTTCTTTCTTTCTTTCTTTCTTTTTTTTCTCCTCCTCCGAATTTAGTCATTATTACTTTTTTTAAATTTTTCAGAGTCGTTCATTTTTTTTTCATCGATCAAATTTTATTCAACATGACAAATAAAAAACTGAAAAGACCATGAACGAATTATTCAGAAAATTCAAAGTAGGGTGAATATTATTAATGCAGCTAGAAAAAAAATGAAGTCCTTCTTCGTCCCAACGCTCCTCTTACTGGTAGCAAAATTGCTACTTTTGTCAGTTTTCTCATAGAAATTATCGGTGCAACGAAATTTATTTTTAAATTCAGCACACCTCAAAGCCCACTTAATTTACGGACATAAAACCGCCACTGAACAGAACCAATGAAAACAACAACAATCACAGCAACAAAAACATCCACAATAATGATAATAATAATAAAAGTAATAATAGTAACGATATTTTGCTTGTTAATATTACTGGCATATTGATAGTGACGAAAATAAAATATGAGGGTGAATAGCATTGATGATAATGGCGAATTTTATGAGAAACACAGCAGCATAAAAAGAATGTCTTCTTCCTTCTCAAACCGTCAGTCGTATTTTTAAATATGCTTTTAACGATAATTCTAATTGTCCCTAGCCATCAAAAACTTCTACGCAAAAATCTGAGCCATTTCGTAAGTTACTTTGATTTTGCCGAAATTAAAAAAAAATCTATTGTTATTATTTCAGTAATTTTGTTTATTTTCTTCAGTTTTCTTGCCTTTTTGAATGATCCTTTTAATCCGCTATTTTAATCTGTATAGAAATGTAATAATCAAGTAAAATATTTGAACTCGTTATGATGTAAAAAAACACAAGATGAATAAAACGAATTAACACTAATAATAAAAAAGAGTAATACGTATCCACAAAAATTAACAGACGAAAATACATCAGCAACAACACTAATATTAATATTATAAATAATAATAAATCACAGCATATATTTTCCTATGTTGATTATAAGTGGCAAGTTTTATGAACATGTGAGCAAAGATGGATAGCGAAAAGTGCCTCCTAAAAGCTAAGTATTAAGAAACAGGAAAATCCTGTTATAGATAAATAAATGAATGTTAGCTCTCATGTAATACCAATCCTATATCGCAGTGAATGCAGGAATGTTTCCTCATATACTAAGAAGAGACTTGAGCAACAGAAATGTAGTTCTACAGAAGGATGCTGAAAATTCAATGAACTGGAAATATGAATAATGAAGAAATTTTAAAGAAATGTGAAATAAAAATGGCACTTATAATAACACCATGAAGAGGAACGTTCTATGGCACAAGATAAGAAAACTGGGCTCAGAAAATTTGACATGCAGGCGACAAATTTATAACACAGCCGGCCCGGCTCGATCTTGGTTTGTTCAAACGCTGGTCTGCAATAGGGTTGGTCAACTGATGGATATCTGTTGAGCGCCTTGTTCATTCATCTGCTCTGCCCACGTTGTGTTTTTTGATCCGAGTACAGTGAAGATCGAATTTTCATTAGCACTTAAGCGCTGAATCGAGTTGACGGAACGGTGCTATGAAAAACGGACAAGAATGGTTCCGCCGATGAAAACACAAATATCATAACAAATAACGAAGAATGCTTCGGGGTTCATTTTCAGAGATTCATTGTCACCGCTACTCTTCTGCCTTGCATTAGCGCCACCCATCTGCCTATTGAATAACAGTAGCTACGGATACAAGTCGCAGAATAGCAAACTGAATGACCTATTTCATATTGATGATCTTAAAACGTTTGTTAAGTATGGCAACCAGAAAAAAAAACCCTACTCATCATTGACAAAACCTTCAGTGAAGGCATTAGTATGGAGTTCGAAATCGTCAAAGGTGCCAAAACCACATTCGACTGTGGTAAACCAACGAAAACTACAGATTTAGAAAAGATTAAGGAACTAGACCAAGATGATACATACAAATATTTAGGAATTAATGAAATAGGCGGAATACTACATTCAATTATAAAGAAAAACATGCGAATAGTATGTTATAGGTGAGTTTGTTAGTTAACAGAAACCGAAATAACGGGGCCATTAAAATGAAGACTATCAACATCTTAGCTCTACTCGTAGTAACATACAGCTTCAACATTTTTAAATCGAAGTTAAATGACATTGAATGATTGGACCAGAAAAAAACTTACCCAAATGAGGATGCACCAACCGAAATCAGATGTTGATCGGCTGTACGTCCCAAGATCATTAGAAAGCCGAGATCAAATCCAACTTGAGGTAACTCTAAAAACTACAACACTCGGTATGGAAGCATACCTCACTAAAACCTACCACCCTCTCCTACAAATAATAAAAAAACCAAATCCGTTCCATCAACAAAGAAGCTGTACTCTTCAAGAAACAGCTTAATATACCTGAAAGCCTACCAACAAAACCGAAGCGAATATCATCTACGCCAAACGAGTAAAACAAAGCAAAACAACTTGGCCAAATGAAATTACAAAAAAAAAAAAAATAGTGATGATAAGGCGTCGCATGGCAAATACTTAAAAAAAAGGAAAGAAGCAGATGTGGGCCATCAGAACATATCAGTGGCTGAAGAGCACCGGTCTGAAGGCTGAGACAGAAGGCCTAATTAATGCAGTTAAAGACGAAATCCTCAATGGTGGAACCCGAAATGCAGGATCTGCGAAAAATATGATGAAAACTATCAAAATATTTTCTCAGGATTTCCGGAAATACTAGCAGTGAATATAACCACATACATATAAAGTAGTGACATATATTCACTGGAAGTTATGATAGAAGCACAAAATCGAAACCACTGAGACATCGTATGAGCACCAACCATAAGCAGTTAACCAAAATAACGAAATAACTATCCTCTGGGACATGCCAATTCAAACTGACAGGCAAATAAGCTTCAAGAGACCTGCTATTATCATAGAAGACAAGAAATTCAAGAAGCGTATGCTTATTGACATAGCAGTACCACATGAGAGAAACACCTCCATGAAAATTATCGCGAAATTGTGCAAATACAAGGACATGGAGATCGAGATTAACAGGATGTGGGGAATGAATACTGTGACTGTACCAATAGTAATCGGAGGTTTGGGCTTCGTGAGAAAAGAAATGGGCAATTTTACTAACACTGCCTCATATAACATGAACACAGATGTTGCCCCGGAGATCACCATACAAGGAACATCCCATATATTAAGAAATGTGCTCTCAATTCAATGACAATTCTCCTACAGGACCATAGTTTGGACCAAACTCTACAGTAAAAAAAGCAGAAAAAATAACATAAACAAATACTACTAGTACTACTACTACTAATAATAATGATAATAATAATAGTGGTGGTAGTAGAGATAGTGGTGGTAGTAGTAGTAAACATGTAATAATTCAATTTTGGTATTTTTCTGAGGTTTGTAATTCATTGCGAGTTCTACTATTACAAAATAACCTTGGAAATTCCCGTATTGCATCGGTAAATATTTACGCTTACCATAAGTGACAAAATAGAGCAAAAGCAATCACAAGCATGAATGTACATCATTATTTAAAGAAATAAGAATGTCCAAATGAAAAGATTTGAAAGTGATTTTTTTTTCCATTTCAGGGAAGTTGATGTAAATATCGATAAAGCAGTGTCGATTCCTGTATCTTCTCATTTTATTTTCCCAAGCAATCGAAACAGCGTCTCTGACAAGACTTTTTGCGTCTTTTATCCCGATCAAAACAGAATAGTCCTTTATTCATGAGGCATTTGACATGTCGTGATGTACGTGCGAATTAACGAAGGAACAAGTAACAATAAATAAATAACGTACTGAGGCAGCACTAAAAATGTCTCTCCAAGGATCTTATTTCAATTGATTGAAGATGTTAGAATATACGTTTCGTTTTGGTGAATTTAGCTTCCCACACTAAATATCACTTTCAGTACCAAAGATTTGCTTGTCAGTAGTCTGGCCTTCAACGCTTCGGACTGTCTGAACAAATGTGGTTACTCAGTATGAAGGTATTTTAAGTTAACCCGACATGCAAATTTACGCGCTACTTTCGACAAAATCTATTATATAGCGCACACGGCACTGTGATGTATATATGTCACGTATAATCTTTCAGGTTAGAGAAATATTATTTGTAACAGAATTCATATATTCTTAATACAGAATCACATTTTATCTCCTCATCCTCAGAGCTTTTCGATATATTCAGACATTTTACCCCAAGCAATTTAATAAAGTCACTAAGACGCAAGGAGTTACTGAGTGTGAAATAATATGAGAAAAATACTAAGTAGCGAGGGAACAATTAAAGAACATGAATTTTCACGACAGAAGAAAAAGACTGACATTGAATTTAAATTTTTGAAGATCGAAGTTTACTTGAAAGCAAGAAGCCAGAAAAGAATTCAACAAGCGATGGCTGCGAGACAAGAAACGTCTAGCATATAACTTCCGGTTATATCTAACAATTTCAACTTAAAACGATGAAGCCTCGCTGTCGATGTAGTAGTGTGATTAAATTCGTACCAAACTCGAAGGCTCACCAGAACAATCGCCACGCATTTTTTTAAAGAAAAAACTCAAGGAATTTATGTTGCAGCGGACGAAATGTAACAGAAATGCCAATAAAGATGCCAGGTCAAGAGCGATAAAATTGAAGATTATTCCTACGATTTAATCAAGAATAAATACATAGCAGAAGTACCAGACCATATGTGATAAATTCACCAAACTGTAAATAAATGTGGTTTCTCTGCTTCAGCAAGGGTTACTTCTTTCCGAGCATGAACATCTGTTCGGGCCGCGGTGTCGGTAACACCCAGGAAGACAACCTGTGGTTTATGCTGCAATTATAATGAAAGGGCCTTAGAAGTAAGTGTTCTTTCAGGGTCACATACGGTTTCGAATTCGGAGTTTACTTTCTTCTATAAAAGTTGCCAGCTAGAAGTGCTATTCTACCCATAGCTGGCGGGGAGGAAAGATGCATTCATACCTTTCCCAACGTAAAGTAAACGCAAAAATCTCAAGAGGCTTCTCCTTGTACAATGCTAAACATTCTAACGCCATGAAAGTCAAAAAATATCAGCGTTACTAAAATTTAACCTCAGACTGGACTAACGGTCACACACACATATTATATCTATATATATATTATATATATATATATAGATATGTGTGTGTGTGTGTGTCTGTGAATCTGTTTTGATATATGATATTGTGTTAAAAAAATTCACTTAGATTATATACCTACGGATTACTATCTGTGTGTGTGTGTGTGTGTGTATTATATATATATATATATATATATATATATATATATATATATATATATACAGATAGTAATCTATTGGTATATAATCTAAGTGAAGCCTATTAAATATTAAAACTTATTCACAAACAGAGCTTAATAACTTCATAATGAACAGAGCAATATATTTTGTACAACCAGAATTGAAATACCATTAGGTATCTTAATTCCAGTGATTGATAGACGCACACACACACACACACACACACACACATATATATATATATATATATATATATATATATATGTAGAGAGAGAGAGAGAAAGATAAAGTGAGAGACACACAGACAGACACTGGCAGGGAGAGTGAGTGTTAAAATTATTGGATAATTTGCGAACCCCCAAGAAAATGAAAGTACTTTTAAGTATCTGAAATTAAATAGAGAAAGAAATATATGGAATACCTGGGTACCAATTCCCTCAATTGTTATCAGAACAAATGGACTGTTGCAGTAGAGCACCAGGAAAGGTTTTGGGGGCAATTATAAATTAGAGGAAGTGTTGCTATGGATTGGAAGAGAGCGATTTGAATGAAAAAAAAATGCAAGAATTCTCATTATGATGAGTGCTGGAGTACCGAGGAACTCTGCAATGACTTTAGCTCCAGTATAGGCCAAAATTTACTACTGGCGTGAAACCTCTGGGGAAATAATAATAATATTAATAATAATAATAATAATAACAATAATATATCCAGAACGTGCAAATAAACCCAATGTTGATAAAGTTAATACTCATCGATGGTTACGAGCATCTGGATTAAAGTCTGAAACTGAAGGCTTTATTCTTGCAGCGCAAGACCAGAGTCTTTTCACTAGGAATTTTCAGGCAAATATCATACATAATAATGTGGATCCAAAATGCAGGTTCTGTGACAAATACCAAGAAACAATAGACCATCTAATCTCAGGATGTTCTATACTTGCCCCAAATGAATATAAAAAATCGTCACGATAGAGTGGGGCAATACTTACACTGGACAATGTGCAAACACTTTGGAAAATGTGTAAGCAAACACTGGTATGAACATCGGCCAGCGCCGGTTACAGAAATAGAAGATGTCACCATTCTATGGGATTATACCATCCACACAGACAGAAAATTGAAGCAAATAGGCCGGACATTATTGTCAAAAACCAGAAAGAAAAAACTTGCCTACTAATTGATATGGCTTGTCCAGCGGATTGTAACATAGCAACCAAGGAATTTGAAAAACTATCAAAATACAAAGACCTGAAATTGAAATAGAAAAAAATGTGGAAATTGAAAACAAGAATAATACCTAGTGGTAATAGGTGCACTTGGAATTATAAAAATGGAACAAAACAACACATTGAAAGAATCCCTGAAAACCCCAGCTTAAGAGACATACAGAAAAATTGTCTTATTAAGTACAGCACACACACTAAGGAGAACTTTGTCTATGTAACGCTAGCAACTTCATCGGAGATAAAAAAAAAAAAAAAAAAAAAAAAAAAAAATGTGGCCATAACAACACACCACGACCTGCCTTAGGTCTTTCCGCAGACTTGGTAGGTAGTGTGTCCATAGCAGAAATCGAATGATGATGATGATAATAATAATAATATAATAATAATAATAATAATTTTAAATTATTTATTGGAGGTGTCAAATGTAGAACTTCATCTTCAAAAAAAAAAAAAAATGAATAAATTAATTTAATTTTTTCCGCATTTGCATACTTTTTGTAAAATAGTATAATAAAAATTATAAGGAAGAGACATAAAAAACATTTGAAAATAAAGAAATTGCAGAATAATTTAATTCATTTTAACCTTTTTCAGAATAAATGCAATGGAAAAATTCTGTGTTTAATAATAATTAATTAATTATTAATATATAAAAAAGAATGAAATATTTCGGACTAACGTGTTGTAAAGAATCGATCAGCTTTATAAAAATTTTCACAAATTTTACATCAGAAATTTTATAATTATCAAATACAGAAATTTTTGATGATTTATGTATACTTTTGGACGTGAATCTTTATATCATGAATCAATTTAACACTTTTAGAAAATACACCCGGAAATGGTTTTTATCAAGAAAAAAAAAAATATTTATAAATATAAAGGTGAAACATTTATATATTCATCTATATTGCATGAAATATAAAGTTATAAATAAAGTTCAAAAAAAATCATTGAATATTTTTTTTTCCATCTATTTTCTATCTATCTATTTTTCATTTTTACAAATATTTGGTTACTATCTGGAAATGCCAAATATAAAAAACAAAAAATCAGATATTTTTGCGAAATTGAGTTTTTTTTAAATATTATTAATCGTATCGCCATATAGAAAAAGTAAATATAAATAATTCTGAAGGAAAGGGCTGACAGGCATAATTATCATACTTGAACCAGAATTATATAACTGAACAACTAGACCTGTTTAGAAATATGTAACAACGTCATCCACGAGACCTGTTCAGGACAATAAAAATATATAGATCAAAAAGAAAATCCTTAGTAAGAGAACTAGTTTTAAATAAAACCATATAGCTGGAATAAACATCACTAAAACGTAATGAAACATATCACTGGCATATTATCACAGAGTTGTGAAAAGCAATGGAGATGATTTAAAATATCTCATGGCTCCAAATAATGAGTAAAATTGTTTGAACCTTGGTAGGATTATTCTTTCATCTTTTATATTTTTAATTTAAATTATCATTTGGATTGGAACTTGATTTGATCAAATCGTGAAACATTAAAAGGTAATTAAGTCATATGATTCAATGTATTGGCTTTATTTCCAATGCAAAGAATTAATGTTAAACCTTGAAATATTTCTGCACAAAAGTCATCAAATAGTTTTATTCGAAGTTAAGACTATGTAGAATTTTCAAAAAATAAAAAAAAATAAGTTCTTCACGTCAACAAAAATTGCCTACCACAGCAATTAGGAAAAAAATCGATTTCACTATATTCAGAATTGCAAGTTTTGATACAATTTTTAAATATATTCACGAAGTTGACGAACCTTATTGGGTGATAATATTAATTCTTAAGATTTTTATATTTCTTGAACTTATTGTTCTTTATTTATATCTCGAAAAAGTATACATCTGGCTTCATTTGTAATTTTAGGTGAACGACAGTTTTTTGGTACCATACGATTCAGGGTCTTTTAGATAATTTCTAACAACTGTTTCGACAGTTCTCTTGCAATGAAATAATAGATTTTATAAGCAGAAATTTGTTTGCTTTTTTATTTTCAAGAATAAAATATGCGTATCTTTATAATGCTTATAAAGATTAGTTATTCCTAGAATTTCGCCTGAGGATGACTCAGAACGTGATACTTTAATTCAATTCAATTTTAATTATATTGCAGTTTTTGCTGTTGCTTTTTTTGAAAAAATTTTATAAACGAAGGAATTATTTTTTTGTAAAAAAAATATATATGTATATATATATATATATAGGGGATTATATTGTATAAGGAATTAATGAAATAATAAATATAGTTTTTTCCCAATATAAATATAAAATTATATGAGAAAAATAAAACAGCAGTTCTTTAAATCCCCAGTATAACAATGTAAATCCCAAAATTTTAAGATTTGTTTGTAGGTCTTAATGATTGAGAGCTGATTTTTTAGAGATCTCATGAAATAAAAATTATTAATACGTAAGGATTTTAAGCGTTTGATAAACAAATTAATAATTTTGCTGTGTCTTTTGACATCGAGTTGTCCTTGTATCTATATTTTCCTGAAAAATTTTTCAACGAATTACCATAGATTGTATCATTTATATATATATATATATATATATATATATATATATATATATATATATATATATATATATGTATAAACATGTGTGTGTGTGTGTGTGTGAATGTACTGTATGTATGTGTGTGTGTGTGCGCAAATTTGTATTCATTATTTAATAAAGCTATTTCAGCTTATTTAACATTTCACAGACGAAAAGAGACGTCCACAATTTGACGTCAGAATATCCGGCTATCAGTGTCAAGATGCTAATTCTTCAAGTCAACGTTATCATGATGTTAATTGAATTCTGGCGGAAAAGATACTTTTTGTCTCAGGATGGTCTGTTTGCGCAGCCTCGGAGATGCACATACCAACATTTATAAAGATGTGAAATGAAATCTCTGTCTCTATATCATCGTCTCGGCAACATTGACACATTCACACATTATGCATCGATACAGATGGTGTTAACACGTATTTTACACATCTGAAAAACAGTTAATCGTAGGGATACAGAGTGAAAATCTTACTAGTCCGAGTTA
>CAHIKZ030001578.1:400000-417500 GCA_903632075.3 Acanthosepion pharaonis | reverse complement strand
TTTCTCCTTGTACACAAATAGATAGATAGATAGAGAGACAGAGAGATAACATGAACACAACATTACAGAAATGTATATGTAATGACATAATTAGCAATATAATCCCATTGAGGTTGCTGATTGATCTCTGTAGATCAAAATAAATTGAATTAAAAAATGTAATAATTGAAACTGACAACATTGAAAACGTAAGTAATAATAGAGAATAATACTAAGTATAGTATAGAAACAATGATCAATTCGTAAAAGAATGATTGTTAGATTTGATAGCGAGGTGCAATACGAACACAAATATGGCTGACAGAAATATTTGCAACAAGACTTGGTATTGTAAAGATTTAGTAAAAAAAATGTCGCAAATAAAGACTTATCATTAAATTCGAGTTATGAAGAGAGAAGTGTTTCTTAGATTAGCATTTATATACATCGACAAAGAGATCAACAAAAGAGAGATTTTTTTCTGCAAAAGAAGGAAATCTTTGTAATCCACGTTAGCATCTGAACGTTTGATATCTACGTGAACTAAAGAAATATAGGAATTTTATTTTATTTCCCTTCAGCATTTAGTTTGATATTTTTTTAATATTTTTTTTTGTGGGGGGGTGGATTTTTATGTTCCAACCATATATATATAGAAATTTTGTAAAAACATGGAATAACCCTTTCAGCCAAGAGTTACTGAACAAGTTTAACCATTCTGCCTGAGATCCTGATTCAAAATTTGCAAATAATTGGTATGTAATATTTCACAGTAAATATAAAAGTAGTTACAAGTGTTTACCAACGTTTCAATCGGTAGCTGGGTATTGACTCATTTTTCTCTGCCACTGTTCAACCGGTGGATTGTCATTACGACATTTTTCTCTACCACCGCTAAATCAGTGATCTGGTCTAAAAGTGTTAAATAGCAAGGAAGCAAAATAAGGTATGATGTGACTCTTTCCGCCATGCTAAATTATTCATGAAAAAATATGGAAATTGTAACAGCTAGAAAAAAAAGGAACGTATAAATAAGAAACAATAAAAATATTAATTAAAATTAGTTAAAATATAATTCCTATAACGATATGCCTAAATTAAAAATCAATCGAGACGTATACATTTTGTAGGGCCTATGTAGATTTTGCTATTATCAAATAAGATTCAATTTTTCAGATGGTCCCATTTTATAGTGGAAAAATACTAAGTTTTGTCAAAATTGATTTTCATATATATATATATATATATATATCATGTACACTACACAGAAAAATACATTATATGTGTGTGCGTTTGTTTTTTGGACATTTAATGAATTTAATTATATTCCGACATTTTTTTTTATTTCAAACATTATTATTGTGGAGAATTCGTATTTTAAATTTTAAAAAAGTAGTAAAAATAGAGACTTACTTGCTGTAATTTTCTTTGTGTCCCAGGGGTAAAGTACGTCGTATCAATCCGTGGTTTCCCCTTCAAACATAGTGGTGTGGGTAGATTTGATCTCAGCCGGTGAATACATTATTTTTACTAGGGTTTTCAGAATGAACGTTACACACACACACGCTATTCATTAAATAAAAATGGGGTGTCTATTTCAAATACGAAGAGGATTGTTGGATTAAGCTCTGAAACGTTGTATCTTAGAAATGATTAAACATATCTTACTGGAATTTTTCGAAGTTGTTATAAGAATACTGAAAATATTTGTGCAATAAGAATGTATAGCTTCTCTCTAAGATAAAACAGAAGTGTCGTGATGAAATCGTTTATAAACGAAAATGACATGTTCATCATTAATTATTCAAGGTGATCTTCCCCTTTTAACCTTCTAACTTTCCGTCTTGGAGTAACGATGTCCTTCAGAGGTTTCCCGTACGATTTCATTTTCAGCTTTTCATTTACTGCTCGTTGGACGGTAATAGCTGAAACTCTCTCACTTGAAAAACGTCTTATCAATTGAGTTGGTTATTTTCTAATAGAACACTTGAAATGATCCCCCTGCTCCCTGTTGTGACCACGTGATCCAGTTTTCCTCTCTAGTGTTCCATCTTTTTTTAAAACTCATTCACCGCTCTCATGATGGTTACTGAATGTACTTTGAAGATGGAAGCCAAAGTAGGAAAGTTGGTACCATTACTGAAAGGCTTGAATGATTTTCTACCAATCACCATTGCTCATTTTGGAAGAGAGTGGGTCTAACACAAATCGACTTTAACCTGTTCTTTTTCTAGCTGAATAACTCAACGGGTTTTTCAATGATTCTTACGACATAACGTTTCAAGATGGTTGAACCTGAAAAAAGAAATTTAATCAGTTTAGTGTTTTTTTTAATTTTAATTATCAACCATTTTGTGGCCTATACAGTTATACGATGTGGACAATTTAGCAGTTAAATATATATATATATATATATATATATATATATATATATATATATATATATATATATATATGTTATTATTAATAGAAATCTTATAAGTATAAGAAACTATACTCGCTCGAAAACCTTCGGTGTATTGATTTGCAAATAAACAAGCCAATTAGAAAGGGAAAAAAAGGTATAAAAAAGAAAGAACAAAGAACATGTACGTTAACCGAAAATAATCGTCCAGCATAGGAGTTCAAGGCCCAAAGAAAAAACCCCGGTAGGTTTGTCTGGCTCTCTAGGTTTAACTATATATATATTTTAATGGTAATGATATAAAAATGGGATACCTTTATGCAAATATTGTTAATCAAAGATATAATCATATTTCTTTTGAAAGATTATAGTCCAACAGGAAGGCAACATTTCGATTTCACTTTTAAATAAATCAGAGATTTTCTCTGAAAAGATTTCAAAGACTGTTTTCAATTTATTCCTAGCTAACAGAACCTTCACTCACATATGAAATGATCTAATAAACGCAACAAATCGAAATAGCTAGGTGCTTAAATCTGTTTCGTATGGCGTATGCAGAATAACCCATCTTAAGCGCTTTATTTTTCCTGAGGTTCTTTTTCTATGTTTGTACTTGCATTCTCATGCTGGAGAATAACATTGTTATTTATTTACCGAAGCTGGAAAATGTCGACGGAGTAGCTTCGTTTACCCGATCATGTTGCGGACAATAAACATCTACTGTGTTTGAGGTTCCTTTTCCCCCAATAGGTTATAACGCACGACATTTATCCCATAAAACAAAAATCAAGATTACATGTAGTCGGAATTTTGGTCTTTTTTCCCTTTTACAATGATGTTCACTCTGTATAAGGCCCAAGTTCCACTCGAGGTGGCAGAGTAAATGCTACCATCCCAAACAAATTCATAATGGCACCAAAGCGCAAAGGTCCACTGGAAATGAAAGAAAAGATTTTAGAAGGCACTGAAAACACTGACGTAAAAACAGAAAACAAGTTAAAATGTTCTACTACAGTTCAAATGAATGGGTAGGTGTATGAACCGGACGGTAGTGAAAAATGTATCTACTACTACTGAGTAAAAAAAAAAATGTACATAAATAGTAACAAAAAGTTTAAAGTTTTACGCGGAGAGGAAAGAAATATACAGTTGAAGTAATTTTTGAAGGCATCGAGAAACACTGTGATGCCTCTTGTTAAGTGTTTTCTGATAAGCAATGTCTTTGTGGTTTTTCTATTAACAAGCAAAGCGGAATTTTCCTCCACTGTAAAATTGAGATACAAAAGGATAAGTTAACATTACTGGGTAAATGGCTGCTGTAGCTAATGGACTGTTTTCTTTGGTTCTCAAACGGAAATTCATAAGATCTTTGCAGTTTTTCTCAGATGATTTCTGAAATACTCTAGAAAGAACAGAGAAGAGATATAATAAAGTACATCTATACAAAGAACAGACATAGATTCATACCGTCACCATTGGTTTTGCCTTGGCTGGTTGACACATATTTCATAGCGGTGAAATGCGTAATTACTATTCGAACATCGTATTAAATATGAATATATAAGTATAAATTTCTTCGTCGAAGCATTTGTCTATCGCAAAGAAAATACTTTAATATTCTTACACGGAACTGTATCTTCTCTGGAAAAGTATATTTTCCTCTAACAAGTGACAAATCACATTTGCCTTCGTATATCATTTACATTTCAAGAACTTTCTTCGAATTTCAATGCTTTTGCTTTGTCTTACCAATCTCTTGAAAATTCTTATTGTATTTCCTTTTTCTTTTCCATTTTACAAAGAATTTTTTTCAGACTTCCATTTCTCGATGATTTAATGTACATTGTTTTTATTTTAACACTTTATTGTTTGTCATTGCATCTAAAAGTTTATTTGGTGTTTGTCTCTTCTTATTTTATACAAGTTCGTTCTGGTTTATTGATTAAAACCAAGCAGACGTACACAGGCGCGTAATCTCTCTCTCTCTCTCATACAGACGCAGTAGAATCAAAAAGGCATTTCTGCGCGCAAGCGTGTATGTGAGTGTTTCTGTGTGTGTATGTATACATATATATATAGAGAGAGAGTAGGAGAAAGGCTTTTCTGTGTGTGTATATATATATATATATATATATATATATATACACACACACAGAGAAAGTGAGGGAGAGAGTAGGAGAAAGAGAGAAACTTTTCTTTGTGTATTTGTATGTATGCATATATATATATATATATATATATATATATATATAGAGAGAGAGAGAGAGAGGGGGGAGGGAGAGGAGGAGGGAGTGTAGAAGACAGACAGAGGCTTTTCTATGTTTTCCGTACTTTTCATACCACAACCTTTGCGCAAAAGTCAAATTACTTTGTTAAAAAGAAGAAAAAACAAAGATTAAGCCTTCAGTATTAAACAACAAATCTGCCGACATTACTCCCCTCCTGATTCAAATCGTCGAAAGTGACAAGCTGAAGAAGCTAACGCAGAGGCACAGGAAGAAAGCAAGAAAAAAAATTAAACAATAAACCTGGTTCCATTAACAGCGACATCTCATAAGCGAATATATATTTGATTGTCTCTTTGGATGTCAAGATTTTAAATGCCAGCGTTCTATTCTCCTTAGATAACAATCTCTGTATATATGTAGGTTTGAAATTCTTTCTTCTCAAATTATTCTTATCTATGTACGATTTGTATATCCATCAATCAATGAGCTAAATTTTCGAGAAAGATGTAACTCGTCAGACTAGGGAATTTGAAGGAATCCCATATTCTTCTCCGGGGATTAAGAGTTAAACTGATAACATGTAAAAAAAAAAAACATGCAATTCAGTTTCAGCAATATGACTTTGAAACACCGGCTCTGATAGGATCACCGAAGTTGATGGACGTCAATCTTGATCATTGCCTAGATGGGTGTCTTCTTCCTAAGAGCTGGTATTGTAAGCTTCAATGTGCGGTTATAATGAATAACCGCAGGGAATTGGAAATCGGGGGTGGGGTGCGGGTCTAGTTTCAATTCCAGTCGGGTTTGTTATATTCACTTACGTGCGAATGACCTTGGGAATTATATGAATTCCTCTTTTTTCACACCAGATATATAGGACTTGCATATGTAAAATGAATTATTATCTCCCCCAAATTCTTATAATCTGAAAAAGAAAAAAATATTTCTGGCTTCAATTAAAAGATTGGCAAGAAAACTAAGCAATGCTGGGCATCTGATATAATAAAGTCATTCTTCTTCTTCTCTCTCCCTATCTCTCGTTCTCCCTTTCTCCCTATATATATATATATATATATATATATATATATATATATATATATATATATATATATATATATGTATAAGGTATTTAAGAGGTCAAATTATCTAGCCTCTTCATTGAGTACACTTGAACCTATGTAAGTTAATTAAGATAAATTTAAACATAACCCATTAACTTACTACACTCACACACACACATATATATATATATATGTATGTGTGTGTATATATATGTATGTGTGTATATATATATATAGATAGATAGATATCTATGTATGTATGTAAATATATATATATATATAGATATATATGTATGTAAATATATATATATATATACGTATGTAAATATTTATATATATATATATATATATATATATATACGTATGTAAATATATATATATGTATATATATACATATGTATGTATGTATATATATAAGTATATATATCTATGTGTGTATATATATATATATATGTATATATATATATATATGTATGTAAGTGTAATGTCAATCGACATCTCCACTTGCCTTGATCTATTCACTACCCTCCTCCTTTCTTCTATCACTCCTATCTGATCTTGCTCTAAATTTTCTGTAACCCCTTGCGTCCTAGTGGCTTCCCGCCTTGCTTGGGGTGAAATGCTTATATATATTAGACTCTCGTGTCGTATTCGAAGTATCAGGGTCCAGCAGTTCAGTTCTTAGGAACCGACAGCCCAGAAACCAGCACATATTATTTGATTATAGTGGTGAAGTCTTTGTGCAGAACCAACCACAATCTTGGAGGGGACGAATACAGAAACCTGGTGAACTACGTGCCACCAGCTCCCCAAACGACCCTACGCAGACCAGTTGCCACCCCAAGACTTTAAAACCCAGTCTGTTCTGCTACTTAGGCATAACTGGAGGTAAAAGAAGAGGATTAATACTAGGGTTTTAGCACGCAAGTAAGGTAATGGATGCGACTGAATTCGAATTCGGCTCTCCGATTCCTCAATCCGAACCGCTATCCCCTACTCTCTCTCTCTCTCTCTCTCTCTCTCTCTCTCTATATATATATATATATATATATATATATATATATATATATATATATATATATATATGGAGATAGATATTAAATTCATTAATGGAGGCACCGTAATTTTCTTTATTTCTTTTATTTTCCCAAGTACTTCCAATCTCATCAGACATCATATCTGGATTGTATTGTTAAGATAAAGATGATCTTGGATGAGATTGATATTATTTGGGAAATTAATTTAATATCAACATTGTGCGTGTATAAATAGGCTGACACGGAATCTGCTTTCTTCTTCCATGTGCCCTGACACAGGAAATGGACGATCATGGTTTTCAACATCGTCGTTATTGTTCGTACGCTTAGACATTGTTTGCTACCTGTTGATCAATCCCACCCACTGATTGTCCATCTATTTACAACTGTTTATTATGTTGCCTTCTTGATTTATTTCTCTTTCCTTCATGACCTCAATATATCTTGGATCTCTCAAATTCTTCAAGATTTCCTCATTATGTATCTAAGAAGTTTAACGGTACTAAATAACAGGTCAAATTTCTTCCTATTTTCTTGAAACTTCTTAGTTGCTCAAATGTTCCTTGCTTGGTATTATCTGTATGCATCTGAAGAATCACATATCTGTTGCCACGCTTATTCATCTGTGAGAAAAATATCCAGTTCGTACTGCCATAAAACATGATTGATATTACATAACATTACAGTATATATTTCTTATTTTACTTTCATGTTATCTATTCTTTTTATTTTATTTTTTTTTTTTTTTTTGAAAGGCATCTTACCCTGTTCCAATACGCTTTTGTATTTTTGTGTCATATTTTCTGTTTTATAACACTTTCCAGATCTGGAAACCCAGTCTACTCAGCTGGTCCGAGATTAAGTATTTTCTCAAGTGTCTAGAATGTGAACCCTAAATTGCCATAGCTGATTCATCCGCCATTTTTTTTAAAAAATGGATGACAAAAAAAATATGAAAAATTACAAAAATATACAATGCCAGATTAATGTGATATGCAAAGAAAAAAAGAATTACATTCAAGTTTAATTACTGTTATATTCATCAACCACTCTTGTTTATACAAAAATGATTGGTAGGACTTAATATACACTGATTCCCAAACTTTCAAATGATAATCGATATTAGGCACACTCAGCCCTGTGAACGGATCCGGGCTATAAAACCGGACACACTGCTGGGTTTTAATCAAATGTTCAGTAAATGCTCAACCTCTTATAATAGGGCAGCTATGTGAATTGTCGATGTTCTTTGCACATGTTTGTTGGTACGTGTTGGTTGATCCGTGCTTTCAAACTTTGACCCGTCTTGCCTACATCAAATTGATATTTGGTCTGCTTACATCGCCTGATATTTGTGTTTTTAAATTTTAAAGAATATGATTGCTAGGTAGATTAATCATCCGGGTCATTCTTATTACTATTATTAAGAGCAGAGTAACAAAAATAAGGGGGGACCAATCTTGATTATTCATAACATTATTATTATTATTATTGTTATTATTAATGATAAAAGTACGCGGAGGTAGGCTTTAAGAAAGCTTTATTCAATTGAGAATACAAGCTTCATGTAATGTCCTTTTATTGTCCTAGTTAACAGAAAAAAAACTCTCTCAAAGAGCAGAGTAACAAAACAAGGGGAGACCACTCTTGATTATTCTAACATTATCATCATTATTATTATTAGTAGTAGTAGTAGTATTAGTAGTAGTAATGACAAAAGTACGCGGGTGTGGGCTTTAAGAAGGCTTTCTTCAACTGGGAAGACAATTTTCGTGCATAATGTCCTTTTACAATCCCAGTAAACAAAAATAACTCTCTCAAAAGAAGAGTAACAAAAGGGGTGACCACTCTTGATTATTCATAACATTATTATTATTATTATTATTATTATTATTATTATTATTATCATATCTCTATTTTGTTTATTTTTGTTCACGTTCTTTTCATTCATATTCAATAACTACCAACATAAAATGACTCCTTTTATTTTCACAGTTCTTCTATCCTTGATATATGATGCAACCGCCCACCATTTTCCCACTTCAGTTCTCTTGCTAACCGATTCGAAGCATTGTACGTTATAAGAGATCAGTAGTTCTTTGAATACGTTCATTTGGGTGTGAGCATTCGGTACGTCTAATACCCGAGAAGTGCATGTTTCCCAGCTTTTCTTCAGAGGCCCGGAGAAGCTTCTTAACCCACTTCTTGTTGTTGAAACGAAAACGATACTAGATGATCGTGTGACGTCATCATTAGAAAAAAATAGGTAACATATACTAGCTAAGCCTTAGCCACCCACCGACTTTTCATATTCATATACCTGCCTCATTTCTCCATTTCTTTGTCGCACTACACCTCTCTCTCCCTCTCTCTCTCTCTCTCTCTATATATATATATATATATATATATATATATATATATATATATATATATATATAGCTTTCATTCAGTTCGGAACGACTGACAAAACAAACAGAAAATAAATTACTTGTATTGAATTCCCATTCTCGTTGCATTCATGCAATATTTCTCACAACTTAGCCGTTGTTTCACATTCGCCGGGCGTTGCTAAGCATTATCCGCTTTGTTTTTTTTTCTCCTGGTTATAGTTTCCTTGCAAGATCGCAGTTATATTTGGTTAGGGAGATGACTAGCTTTCTTGTATTCTTAGGGAAAATTTCGAAAATGTACCAGGAATAAGAATCCTTCTAATCTTTTCACCTCAAGAAAGGAAATAAAGTCATTAACACGCGAGGTAGAGTATGAAAGAAAATGGCAAAGCACTAGTGAGGAGAAAGCACAAATAAAGAACAGGCATCAGGAAAACAGTAGATGAACATCAACGTCTCATTCAAATTTTGAACGATCATAGGTAAAAAGAAAGCAAAAACCGGAAGAAAGACGAACAGACAAAAACTACGCGGAAAGATTACTATAAGATACGGGTGTACCTAGCAATTTCTGCAGTAAAATGAGACTTATTTGCCAATCTGATTGAACGATTAGATTCATGTGGTCAAACTACATGTGATGAAAGCTCCTTAGAACAATTGTCATGAATACATTTATAGAAAACACACAAAGGAAAACACGTCACGGCGGTGGAAAATAACTGAAGTTGAATTACTTGGTCAGGACTGGTACAATTATTAACCATTCTTGGGATTTCGAAATAAATACCTAGGGGACCAGAACAAATATAGGGGTAATATTCAATGTATTGACGAATGGTAAACATATGAACGGCCAAGAAGTATTCTGGGGGGAATTTTTTTCTCGCACGTCACAGTGAAACAAGTATCCTAAAAGTCACTAAATGATAGCTGCTTTGTTTTGAAGTCGTTCATTCAAGGCATTTCTTGCACCAGTCAACAACTGAACGGAAGTCATTTTTCTTGATTAGATACAAGTTTTACTTCATCGAAGTTTCTGTGTCTTATTTAAATAGTTAAACATATTTATACATTATCCTGACATCATTTATCATTTCCAAACGTGCTCGTATCTTTCTCATACAGTGTCTAAAAGCAGAAAAAAGTAAAACATACATCGCGTATATGTCTTAATGAATAGGGATTGGCCCATGCAACGGCAGGTATAATTGATAGTATTAATTCTATTAATAAAATTTTACGTCATGTGCAAATATCTATTAAAAAGTATCTGACTGCGTAGAGTAGCGGAGCTAAGAAATTGGTATTGGCCCGCGCATCGCCGATTTAAATGATAGTATTAATAATTATATATATATATATATATATATATATATATATATATATATATATATATATTAAATGGGATGGATGGGTAACATAACAGGTATCGGCGTGGAAATTGAAATCAGCGAACCGAGTTATAATCGTACAGATGTCCTTGGCAAAGGCAAGATTACAACTTCAATCTTCCCCTAGTTGTCGATGAAGTAACAGCGTAGACTGAACTTTCTAGCTTTGATCCTCAGCCAGTTATAGAGAAAAAGAACTATTGAAATATTGGAGAATACAAGAGAAACCGAATATACCATCTTTGCCATGAATTTATGGCAATTCATATGAAAAAGAGAAGATATTTACTTTCTTATACGTTGTTTCAATGTTCGATGCAGATATCTTCAGTTATGTTTAATATTACTCAAGTCAAAATTAGGACAAGTCACGGATTTATTTTGCTTAAACAGTGTGCCAGTGTATCAGAACTTTTATTAAATATTGATATTTAAAATTTGATTTCGAAATCCTGCCTTTACGTGGAATCTGTCTTCTGGTATCACACACACAAATCTGTGTATGCATATATATATATATATATATATATATATATATATATATATATATATATATATTAATTTTTCTTTTTAAGAAAATATCCAGGCCGGTAGATGTAGTTGGATAATAACTACTATTTAATTAAAAAAGGAACTTCGCCTCAAATATGAGTAATCCCCAAAAACATGACGTTTAAACAAGATAAATTAAAAATAACACATGTACATACATACATACATATATATATATATATATATATATATATATATATATATATATATATATATATATATATGTGTGTGTGTGTGTAAAATATATATGTGTGTGTGTGTGTAAAATATATATGTGTGTGTGTGTGTGTAAATATATATATATATGTGTGTGTGTGTGTGTACGCATGTGTGCCTATATATATACAAACAGATATGTCGAGACAGAAAGAGAGAGATATATTCATTTCAAAATGCTGATGATTGCACCAGATTTAAGAAAACTATATATATATATATATATATATATATATATATATAAATATATATATGCATAAAAAGAGATAGTTGGGGAGAGAGATATGGCACATAATGTGATAGATAGATTGACAGATAGATATATAGATAATTTAAAGAATATCACACCTTCATATCTGTAATATTTCTCCCAACTACATAAAAAAAAATCAATAAATGACCTAATCGATACAAAATTAGTCAAAACTTGAGGAAAGAATTTACTCCATGAACCGCAAGGTTTGCCTGAAAGAATATATTGGAGAAACTTGATGTAATTTAAATAAAATATTACATCAACACAAAAGAGACTTAAAAGGTAAACAGCACATGAAACGCATTAGTTTCTCATTGTAACGAGGCTGATCGTAATTTTGACATAAAAATGCTAATCCGATTAAAATCGAACTTAATTCACTAAGAGGAAAATTAGAAAGAGTTTTAATAGCAAATTCAACGACTGTAAATTTGCGGTCATTTTTTTTACTATTTTTGGCAGAATTTTTATTATCACAATGTGGAATATTTAATAACAAAGCTGCTGCAAAGAAAGACAAAAAATAAAACAAAATACAGTTAGCTTGGTTATATATCCAAAAACCATATATATATTTTTTTATTTAAAATTGCCAGCGGCTCTTGGTGGTGCGCATGTGAAAACCAACCTAATCTGGTGAAGACCTAAAGGACGAAAAAGCGTCACACGAAAATGTTTTACACTTTGTCATATAGCTTTCTTCCAAAACTGTTCTTAAGACATGAAATTATATACCATTATCCGCTATATAACTGGTGTAACAGCAAATTTGTCCAAATTGTGTAACAGCATGGTATAATTGTTCATCTCGCAAAATGTTTAATATCTAAAAAAAAAGAAAAAAATTTTCCAAGTTTTCAGATAAGAGGTTTAGCCATCATTTTCACATGAATCACTGAAAAACACTTTGAGTTATTCAGCTAGAAAGAGAACATGTTAAAATCATTTTGAATCATCCCCATTATCTCTTACCAGCTGAGCAATTGTGAGAGGAAAAAGATCATTCATGTCTTCAGTAATGATTCCAAAATACATAAATCTGGCTTCCATCTTCAAAGTCCATTCAAGATCCATCACGATAACGGTGAAGTTTAAAAAGTAGGAACAGTAGAGAGAAAAAAAATGGATCAGAATGTTACAACAGCAAACTAGATCATAGATTCAAATTAGGGATAATTTCATTCTTATTGTTCAAGGTAGATGCGAATAGTGTTATAAAACGTCGCAGAACTCCAGTTAGATATCTTTGATCATTTCTAAGATGGAACGATTCAAAGTTTAATCTAACATTTAGACAATATGGCGTTACATGATTTGGACAGTTCTGTTGTTAAACCCGGTAAACACACGCGCACGCGCGAGCGTATTTAAACATATATCATTAAATATAACAGACATTGAACAGTTCTAATGTTCGCGTGCTTGCTTTCATTTCTGGTGAAAAGAAAGACAAAAATTGTCCAACATTTGGATATATTTTTTTATTAATTTGATCCTAAGTTTTCGGCTCACATAATCCATCCTCAAAATGTTTATAAAGACATGAAACAAAGATATCCACCGTTAAAGATGATATTTTTCTTATTTTGACATAGAAAATTGCTATGCGTCGACAACCGTCGCGGAATGGCAGATGTAGATCGTAAGTTCAAGATGAGGTTTTATGACGTCATACAACACAATAGATAGAAGTATTCAAACAGAATCAATGGCTAGAAACAATGTAATGTGTTGAGACTAGTTTGAACGGTAATTTTGTAGAGTTAGTGTTGCTTCGTTTTCATGTAGATGGCCTCCAATATTTTAAAGTATTTTTACTGTGTCTATGTGTGAGTATTATTGTGTTATCAACTAATATCTGTCTAATATTATGTACATGGCCGAATATATATATATATATATATATATATATATATATATATATATATATATATATATGAATGATCTTTTGATCATATGAACATTTTATCTTAATCTGTGTTAGTCTGCACATTCTATATTTCGTTAAATACTGTTAATTCAGAATTTCTTATTTCACGGTTATGCCCACTTCGAAGTTATTATTTCTATTTTGATATTCACACTAAAATTCATTCTTACTTTTTGTGAAAAATTAGTTCTCTGTTAGTAAGATAATTCATAATTTTTCCCCATAATCTATTGCTCGTTCTATGCAAGGAAAGCAAAAAATTTCTTGTAGTTTTAGTCGTTTTTGTAGGCCAACAATTTGGAAATACAATTTCGGTAACAGTTCTTTTGACTTCTCTGACCTTTGTTTTCTTTCTTTTTTTTTGCCGCTCTATTCTTCAGCCTTCATGTTTCATTGATGCATTATGGAGGTCAAACGATTATTGATTATCAGTATTGATTCTCGACATGAGCACGAGATGTCAGACAATACCTTAAAAATAGAATTATATTTTTTATCGGTTTTGTTTTGAAAGTAAAGATATTGTAGGATTCACCAGACTTAGATGATTATCATCGAAATTGCTTTTCATTCCAGTTTTTAGATGAAAAAATCCTATGCAAAAATTCAGAAATGCGTTATACATTGAATTATTTTTTTCAATTATTGAGTTGAGATGCCACAGTATCTATTATTGAATGTGCAAGATTTGCCGTCTGAATGTCATGCTGACATTTTGAATTGGTAGTGTGAGTTTATTCAATTAGTTTCCAATAACAAGAATTTGTTTGAGAGATGGAAGTTTCAAATTGTTATGATTAAGGTACTATATTTTTTAATATTATTGATAATTACAAGGAATTATATTTATAAATTACTAGCAATGATATCCGCTATCGAGAGATCCATGTCGCTTTTCTTTTTATGTTATTATTATGCCTTATCGACTCACGGGATATGTTTATAAGACCGATTAAAATAATAGATTTAATTATCAAGGACTGTGGTTGATTTTGTTTAGCGGTATATCAATACCACTATGGGTTATTTAATGCGGGAATCTAAATATTTTGAACGCAATTTTATGCATTCAACTACAAATATCTTGTAAATAATTTTATACTTTCAGGGTAATCGTATATTTTTTAAGATATATAGTTTGTAGATAAAATCTATTTTTGTTAATGTAGAATAACAATACAATAAACGACACTTACCGGCGTAAGAGTTCCAGCTAGCGTCCAGCTGGCAGACAAAAATAAAGCAGGTTGTAACTTAATACAAACCCTGCAAATTAACTGAAATTAAGCTGGTATTTATATAGAAATACTTCCACTCAGCTACCAGCAGCCAATCACAGCCCAAGCAATGGACTATCCCACTTTAGCATAATGAGATGCTCCATTGCACCATAAATAACTCTCTTCCTCAATGTTGAATCAGTCTTCACTCAGCTTGCTCCACAACTGAGTGTTTATCTTGACCACGTGATTGTTCGACAGTTAATAATTTTAGATGTGTTTATAATGACAAAAGTACGCAGGTGTAACCTTTAAGAAAGCTTTATTCCAATGAGAATACAATCATCACGTATAATGTCCGTTTATAGTTCCAGTAAACAGAAATATTTCTCTCAAAGAGGAGAGTAACAAAACAAGGGGAGATCACTCTTGATTATTCAGACCAGTATTGCTGGTAATGTGTTGCTTGTAATATTATTATAAAAATGTACTGTGGATTTTTGTTTGGGGGAGGGGCTACATTGTTCCCATAGCTGCGACCCTAAAAAGTCAGGCTTGAACTGGGAACAATAGCAGTTAAGATATAGTTCCACGACCCTCAGTATCTCCAATCTCCATATAAGAGGTCTTGCTGCCTGATGTAGTTTATCGTCATACCCAATACAGAATTACCAGAGACAAAAACCACACCGGATAGAATCGATTACGAAGTTTTTGTTTGCAGTAGACTGGCTTAGAGTATGAATGTATCGGTTATTAAATTCTGTCACTGTATGATAAAACTACATTGTTTGCTTCATAGCAATAGTCAGAAAACTAAGATGGTCTTTGGAAAGTTGAACTAAAGGAATTTTCACCGACTTCAGACAACGAATGACAGCGGAAACCATTCAAGTAAAATAGAGATAATGGTCTAAGATCCATGCATTGAATCTGGATCTATTGTAATTAAGCTATCCCCAGTCAGCGTTTGAGTGTTCTCCTCTGGCCGCTTCCATAGGCTCTTCACTGAGCCAGTGGAAAGTCGTCAATTCATTGAGTGAAGTTATTCGCTCAATTGTCCGGCCGGGAAACGGACATATGTATGCGGTGACTAAGTTCTTTTGTCTATTCAAAATCCACTTGAAAAGATTTATACTGCTCAATAAACAAGGAAATGTCTTCCCTTTCGTAAAAGCCACAAGATTCAGGATATTCTTATTATTTCCTTTTCCTTTCTTTCTTTCTTTCTTTATATCATTTTCTTTTTCCGTTGACGTATCAATTCTTAGCATTTTCGTTTCTTTCTTTTTCTATAGTTTAATGACTGTTTCTCTTTTTCTCTTGCACATTCTTCATAATTCTTATTGTTCTTTTAAGCGTTTCTTTTACATTCCTTTTTTTTATTTAATTTCTTCAAACTTTCTCTTCCTTTGCATCATTATTCTTCAAGTTTCTTTTTATCTTCGTCCATTTTCGTCTCGTTAGATCTATTTAAATTATTCACACCTTTTACAGTATTACCTTACTTTCCTTCTGTGTTGACTTTGGCTGAACACCGCCATTTCCCCGTCCACTTTCCGTTTCGACATCACTTTCTTCTTGTTCCTTCTTTTACTTCATTCCGTCCCCATCACTTTCCCTGCATTTTCCTTTTCAACACTTCATCCTCCTTTTACAACGGCCACTCAGTTTCTAACAATACCAATTATTTGGAAGCGAAGGAAAGCGAACGCTCAACCCGAAGCAAAGATCCGATATCAATTGTTCCCGTTACCAACGCCGCCACTGGAGCCGAAGGCATTCAAGCAATTCTTCTACTGACCACTCCTACTTGACGTAAACGTAGTACCACCAACGGTTACTTGAGCACTCATTCTTGCATGGAGGTGCTGGCCATCACCAGGTCTGATTGGGAGGAGATGTAGGGACAGAAGACGATATTGATTTGGTTAGACCGTATATTTGGAAGATCAGACGATCGTGATCAAATTCAACCAGTCAGATATTCCTGGTAGAGTGACGTTGTGTAACGACGAGTGAATAACATGCAGTAGAGAACTTTAAGAATCTAGTCACAGGAAATGAAGCAACTACACGTGGAAATGTACAAACAATAGAAAATATCGAAAAACGAAAGAAATAAGACAAGGGAGAGAGAAGAGAAAGAGGACAGAGAGAGAAAGGAAAGGTTTTTAAAGGAATTAAATCATAGATTTGTAAATAAACGAAAGTAATATAAAATTTCAGAATGCTAAACAATCGCAACACAGATAAAGAAGAGACATGAAGCAACAGAAATCCGGTTCTACAGAAGGATGCTGTGAATAACATGATCCGAATTTGTGGGCAACGACGAAGTTTTTCGAGAAAATGGAAACAAAAACGACACTTATATACAACTGTTGTGTCATCCCTCTAAAGAGTCTATTTTGGACTCTTCAGCCTACTATAAGATTAGTAGAAGAGAAGGCCTTGCTGGAACAGTCGCATAGATTGTTCAACTGTCGAACACTCTGCTTTGGCAGAGTGGAACTGGGACGAAGATTTGCCGCAGGGCAAAGTTTCGTCCGGGGAGGTAGACAGTCCCTGAACCCGTTTAGGAGGGTTCAAAGGAAATATATTTAGACGAGCCTACGGGCTGGGAGTACCCACAATAAACCGGCCTTGTGCCACATACACCCTCGTGGGTGGGGGCTATTAAATATTAACAGTCGAATAGATTTTTTGATACTGTTGAACTATCTGCCTTGAGCAGAGAGGAACCCGGACGAGGCTTTGCCGTAGGGCAAAGTTTCGTCCGGGGAAGTAGACAGTCTATTAACCTGTTTATGCGGGTTCTAAAGGAATATTT
>CAHIKZ030001578.1:382500-395000 GCA_903632075.3 Acanthosepion pharaonis | reverse complement strand
ATTTCAAACGCGTCTTCTTGATTATAGATATAAGTGTCTTTTCTGTTTTCATTTTCTCTAAAATTTCTTCGTTGCTCGCGTGTTTTATTCATGGTATTCTCAGCATCTATATCTAGATCTCCATTTATGATGATTTCAGTCTCTTCTTCATCTGTGAGGAGATTGCCCATATCTCCCTACCATATAGAAAGACAGATATTGCGTAAAAGTTTAATGTTCATGGGAAAGCAAGTTTTAGGAGATATAGCAAAAAAAAAAAAAAAAACAATAATTGTTAAGAGCAACAGAAAAATGGAAATCTTGCAGAGACATGATGGCCAATGCCTAGGAAATTTTTCCTCTCATATTGTTTCATGAAATAACGAAAAATAAATTTATATCACTATAATTTTTTCATGCAGAAAGATCATTCCTGTTTTAAGTAACTTACATTTTAATTGAATTCTTTATAAATTTCTCTCAATTCTTGCATAATTAATCTCAGTGTTCACAGCAAAATAATTTATATAAAATAATATATTGTAAGAGAGAGAAAGAAAAGAAAACGTAAATAAATGAACAATACATGTCACACCGTTGATCGATGTTTTAGTATCCAGTTTTGTACACGTGTCTATTTTATTGTATAGTTTGAATCATTGCCAGAATTCATGGCCCCTGGCCGCGGCCAATGGTTTCCATTGTCGAAAAGAAACTGCGTGTCGGGCCAAGATTTAGTTGTAACGCCCGTACAGAACAAGGCCTAAAAGAAGCACTTTTGTGTAAAACCATTTAGTTGCTACTTGCTTGGAATCTATGCATTGAATAAATCTATTATACACTGAACTGAGAACTAAAAAAGAATTCAATAGCCATAGAATGATCGTATGAAAATTGTATGTGTTTGCCAAACAGATTCCGCCACTTCTCCACTGACTTTTCGACAACCAAATGGTTGGAAATCTACTGCTTTCATTACTGTATTTGAATAATCCGAGAAGGTAAATTATGCTAAACGAGGATTTAAAGCAAAGAATATCGTCATTCAAAAATTAAAATCTGACACGGGTCTTTGTGCACAGTCACACACATTGTCTCTCTCTCTCTCTCTCTCTCTATATATATATATATATATATATATATATATATATATATATATATATATATATTATATATATATACATACATTTTATATATATATATATATATATATATATATACATTTTATATATATATATATACATACATTTATATATATGTATATATATATACATACATTTATATATATATATATATATATACATACATTTATATATATATATATATATACATACATTTATATATATATATATATATATATATATACATTTATATATATATATATATATATATACATTTTATATATATATATATATATACATACATTTATATATATTATATATATACATACATTTATATTTATATATATATACATACATTTTATATATATATATATACATACATTTATATATATATATATATTTATATATATATATATATATATACATACATTTATATATATATATATATATATATATTTATATATATATATATACATACATTTTATATATATATATATATATACATTTATATTATATATATATATATATATACATACATTTTATATATATATATATATACATTTTATATATATATATATATATTTTATATATTTATATATATATATATACATATATATTACATTTATATATATATATACATACATACATACATTTTATATATATATATATATACATATATATATATATATATATATATATATATATATATATATATATATATATATATATATAAAAGAAATATAATTTTAAGGTGTGCTATATTTATGGGATAAATTGGCCAATATCATATAGAGCGTCTGTAAATATAAAAGTGAACATTGAAGTCAACACTTAGACGCGACAGTCTGTTTCATAGACGTAATCGTCAGGCCACTTATATATATATATATATATATATAATCACGCAACAAAAATACAGTAGTCTCCTTTTCGTGTTTAATATAAAATTAATAGTAACAACTTTAAATAAAAATTATATATATATATATACATAATATAAGTCCTCATTTATTTTAAATGCAAAATATATAGTCTCACATGCACACACACACACACACACACACACACACAGATATATATATATATATATCTGTGTGTGTGTGTGCGTGCGCACGCGCGTACGAGCGTATGCCTGTTCCAATCGACTACCAAGTGAGATAAAACATTTTGCGGACCCATTTCGTTTTGTACTTCTTTACAACTCAACACGTGTTTCTTTATTTTTTCCCCCTTCGCAGCTTTAATTAAAATACATGTTTCTTGCAGAAGTAAAATAAAACAAAAAAACAAAAAAAAAAAAAAGAAGTAATTTGAAAAAAAAAATAACCCTGCATCTAATCGCATTCCTTCTTTTTTATGCCAAAAAATCTGCTGGAAATGTAAGTGCAATATAATGTTTTTTTTTTTTGTAGATCGCCTACAACTTCACTTTGCAAAACCTCTCAAAGTTTTTCGAGTTTTGTTGAGCTGACAAGAAGCAAGCAATAAGTCTAATAAGAAATTATCAGAAACTTATATCGGCCTCTGATATACGACATTACACCAAAATTAATGATTTCTGCACAGATAATTTAATGATGAAAAACTCACATAATTTGCTATAAACCTGAGAATAATCAACCCTTCAAATATTGAAATAAATGACGAATCCTTTATTTTGAGTATTCTTTTAAAAACCTATTATATGAGAGAGAGAGAGAGAGAGGGAGGGAGAGAGAGGAAGAGATAGCAAGAGAGAGAGTATGAGAGAGAGAGAGAGAGAGAGAAAGATCGATATTTGCTAAATGCTCAGGGGATGTTACCTGAATCAATGAATGTATGCAATGTTCTCCAAATGTTTTTTTTATATATAAAAACACGAAGTAGAAAAGTACTTTTAATACGGTAACGGTAATATATAGCATAATTGACTATGGTTAAATGTAATTGGCAAAAGTACCTAACAAACTGAATTGACAAAGTTACCAATAAACAATAAGAAGAATAAAGAAGAAAAAAATAAGAAACGGACAAATTAATACCAAACAGGCTATGCAGAGACAAAACTAGGCAATGGAACAGTTATAAGGCAAAAAGCCTACAAATTAAGACAGGCAAATGGGATATAGTCAAGTGATTTCACCGTTCTGACTTCAAGACAATAAAGTACAAAAACTATGGTGAATGTGACCGAGAAGTGTTCCATTTTTATTGGTTAGGAAGAAATCCCAGTATGCATCTGTATGATGTGTCAATAAATCTTGGGGTGAGACGTTTTTGCATTTATTTCTAATTAGATTGTTTCCAACATATCATAAGCTGTTTCCCTAAGAGGAAACTTTTGGCATTCATTGACAGAGCAGCAAATACTGCTTATGTCCTCTAAGTATTCATTAATATTTAATCAACGTTGATACTGGAGATTTTGATATAAAAATCATCAAATATAATTAATTATTTTTTTCTATAATTATTATTATTATTATTATTATTATTATTAGGAGTAGGAGGAGGAGGAGGAACGAATGAGTGTGTGAAACACTAGCATTCCAACAAATTGAAGCCTTATATACCTATCAATACACCATTCCTTATAAGAGTATAGCAGTCATATGGATTATAGGTTAATATGAAAATAAATTGTTTAGTACAAAATGGTTTTGAGACTGATTCCTACCTTTACACGAAGTAAATTCAGTGGAACCTCCTTACTCGGAATTAATTAGATCCAAGATATTGTTCGAACAAAATTTCTTCGAAATCAGAAACAACTTTCCCATGAGAATCAATCAGAAGCTTTGATCACATATTTTATTCTTCAGCAAATGGTTGGTTTCGACTTCAAAAATTCTCCACTATTTCAAAGACAATCATTGCCTTTACAGGTTTCGCTATTATTTTTTTCACTTCACTTGCTGCTGTCAACCACTTTCCAGTTGAGTTTGCTACTGTTAGTAACTTTCTTCAGATACATTATGACGTATATAATAATAATAATATAAAATTACGAATAAACGCAAAAGTTTCATTTTACGTGCTTAGAGTTAAAGGAAACCAAAGATTAACTCATGCATCTGAGTATTCGAAGGATTCCTCCTTTTCATTCGTCATCAATCAGTTGACGTCGTTTTCATTCGAGAACCAAATTTCTTTTCGGAAAGTGGAGCGTACGTTTCCAAACTTGTAATCATTTTGTTCAAGAAAAGGGAGTTCCAGAATAAGGATTAAACAGTATTTTAAGTGGTGAAATTAATTACTCCTACTATAACTAAAGAGTATATAAAGGAATACACTTAATAAACAAAGTCGATAGCACGATAGTTCATGGAGTTGTTGCAATGTTCAAGTGCTCTCTCTCTCTCTATAGAGAGAGAGAGAGAGAAAGAGATACATAAACATGTTCAGTTGAATATGACATATAAGGAAAGTTTTCCGTTTGGTGAGAGTAAGAGAGTAAATAAATTGTCCATTGTTCCAAGCGCTTTCGGCAACTAAAAAATCCAGTAGTGGAAGAGGCTGTTAACGTAAAACAACTGGTACCCAGTATAAATCTCACCTTATTCAGGAGTGGAAATGTAGGTTGGATTTTTTTTTTTTTTTTTTTTGTAAATAGAAAGAGAAATCCAGGTGAATTCCATTCCTTAAACTCAAAATAATAGCTACTATTATTTAAACCGAATAAAATTTATATGTCTAACAAACATGAAAAGAAATTAAAAAAAAAAAAAAAACTTTAAAAATTCCCCGCTGGAAAATTGTTAAAAAAGTGGAGGAAAGCTATTAAGACAAGGGACAGTGCAGAAAATCTTTCTCCCACCAAACCGAAAAAGTCAGGAATGCTGGAAAAGCTAAATAAAAAATATCATCCAATTTAACTTGTCTCTCATGTTCCACGAAACATGTTTGTTAAAAATATTTTGACCCCCTTTCATATATATATATATATATATATATATATATATATATATATATATATATGTGTGTGTGTGTGTGTGTGTGTGTGTGTGTATGTGTGTGTTGATATAATAGGAAAGAACTCTTAGATTGATGATCCTAAGTTCTTTAGTATTTTTTGTTTTATTTTTAAAAAAGCACTCTATATAGAAGTAGAGCCTAAATTATAATTATTTATTTTCAAATATGATTCCATCGCAACACAGAAATTACTATGTTTCGAAACTGGTCATCCGTATTCAAGTCTAATTTCAATATTCAAACTTAATTATTGAATTTAAACTTGAATACGGATGTCCAGTTTCGAAACATTAATTTCTGTGTCGCGATGGAGTACATATATATATGTGTGTGTGTGTGTGTAGATTTATAAGAAGAGGTACTTTATCATAAAGATTATTATCAGTAGATACATGCAAACGCTTAGGAACTTTGGGATTTTCTGAAAAGGGCAAATGTTTGTGTCTAAGTAGATGATTCTGAAACGGCCACAAAATTCTAATAAATCCGAGCAATGAAAGTAATTGTTAAGTCAGTGCCATTAAACAACTAATAAAATCAGTCGGAGATGTTTTAGAACACTTTTAGTAAACCTGCTGTGACAGTAGTGCAAAAGAATATCTTCTCCAAATCTAAGACTTAGAAACTTTTTTACATGTAGGCCATCGAATATGTGAACTTAACGCCTTCATCTAAGAACTAATAAAAACGTTACTAAGTATCTCTTCATGAGTATGCATTACATCTATCTATCATTCTTTCGTCTTAAATATTCTAATATATTTCATATATATGTAAATATTTTATCTCTTATAGCTACCTTATTCAGTATTTATCTATCTGTCTCTCCACACACACAAACACACACACACACACACACACATACATATATATATATATATATATATATATATATATATATATATATAATATATATATATTCATATATGTTTCATTAAATAATATAGACAAATGTCTATTTATTTTATATTAAATTTGTTCGTAACATCTGATAAGTTTGATAACATTATCATTAAACGTTACGAAATGTTATTGATTCAATTTATTGAAAAATATAGACAACACTTGTCTATATTATTTAATGAAACGTGTCTAAATGAAAATATGCTGCCTAAATACACAATATATATATATATATATGGTATTTCATAATAAATATAAAATATCTCGCATTTTAGCTGGAAAAAGTCTCTTTTTTATTTTTTCCATATTATATTATTTTATCAGTAGACTTTTTGGGAGAATTTACTTAAATATTTGTTTTCATAGTTAAAATGTATATATATATATATATATATATATATATATATATATATATAGAGAGAGAGAGAGAGAGAGAGAGAGAGAGCGTAGGTAGATGTAAATATAAAAGTAGATACTGAGGTTAGCCATGGGCGGCGACTGTCTGTCTCATGCTTGAATGCGCTATATTTAGTTTTTTTGTTTGTTTGTTTTTTTTCTGGTCGTGTGCATTGTATATTGTTTCAGCTATTACATATGGCGTCAAAAGTGCATTATGCTTAGCAAGCTCTATTGATGTCTATATAAATTTATATTTCTATCCATTTCATATCTGATACTGAGCACAGTTTAACATAAATGTAACGTACCTTAAAACCACACACACACACACACACACACACACACACACACACACACACACACACATACACACACACACACACATATATATATATATATATATATAAAAATGTTAATGGGCTGAGTAAAATCAGACCAGGAAACAATAGCATTAATATGTGCTTGCTTTCAACCTTACGGTATCCTCAGGCGATTTTTATCAAATGACCACCTAACACTTTTTGATTATTTTTTTCAATAACTAATTTTTATTCATATTATTATTTTCAAAAATACGTAATCAAACGCACGACGTTGGCTGTAATAGCAAAAGAAGAAGAAGAAGAAGAGTAAGTGTATTTTAAATGCATTGGTGTGTAGGTGTTAACTACTTTTTTTATCCAACGTCATATACACTTAAGAAAAAATTTCTGCTAAGTAAGCAATGTAGAGGATTCCACTGACCTCCTAATTTTAAAGTATATATTATATATATATATATATATATATATATATATATATATATATATATATATATATATGTGTGTGTGTGTGTGTGTGTGTGTGTGTGTGTGTGTGTGTAAGTATATAACAACATTCATTTTCACAGCGAAATCTGCATCAAAATGAAATAAAATTACAGAAAGAGGATTTTTATCATTTATTATAGAATTGTCTAACTTTTACTTCACTAATTGTCGAACTTATCTTATTTAATGCACACATAACCACTGTCCGTGATACACGGGAGCTAATAGAACGTTCGGATTTTATTCTAAATATTTTCTGCCAAATGCCTGACGGGGCATTTGGAATTGCTCAGTAGCATATTTGCCAAACTTGAAGTAAAAGCTGATGCACGCTCATTACTCGAATCTTGTCAGTCAGCTAAAAGTTCCAGGAAATTTTCAAATTCTAAAACCTCGCATTATAATTGGAAACAAAATGATAGCACGAAACTTCTTGGCAAATAAAATTGATTAGTCCCAGAATTAATGGCCGCTTAAAACGTGCGCATTTCGATTAAACTTTACAGTCAGACTTCATAACGTTCGAGAATTATCCGGTAAATCTTAGTAGATATAAAGATCACATTTATCCAAAGAAATATTTGTATATCAAATTGAAAATGGATGTGTCATTGCCATTCTCCAGAGAAACAGCTGACGACTGTATCCAATGAAATACTAGACGTGTGCTGATTTCGATAAACGCCTTTCATTTTTTCTAAATACTTCAGCGTTTAACATATCTACTTGGGAAAAATCTAGCTGCAGATTGTCAGTTTGCAGATTTTTTGTTGGTCTACAGTTTTTGTTAGTTTCTATTTCCCTCTCATTGTGCTGAGTCAAAAGTAGCTCTTGTTCAAAATGTCTCTACCATGTTAACTCACGCTATTTCAGCTTCGTATGGAATGTTTTGTTTGATAAAGGTTGTCATCTTGGCAAATAGAATTAGTCGAATATTCATTCTTTAAATTGATCTGTAGCGTAATTGGCCATGATTGGGTATGACGTAAAACTATATCCGACAATGGAGTCGCCACTAAGAGCCAAAATTAGGGATCCCCGAACCATTGTTACCTACAGGTGATCCCTGGCTAAGATCTAGCAGCTGTTTGGTACCTACCAGGGTTACGGTATTTAGTTTCTTTTGTTTTATTTGTGTGTGTCGGCATTGATGTCTATGTACATGTGTGTAACTCATATAGGTGGAGGATGAAAGATGAAAAAAGAAAAAGGATGAAAGGAATTTTTTTCTTTTGTTTCGGGGGATGATTAACATGAATGAAAATGGGGATAAATTTAAGCAGAATGTGATATTTGATTGCATTTCTCTCTGTGTGCGCGCGTGTGTGTATATGTCTCCCCGAGGGGTAGCAAATCGGTACTTACCACTTCAAAAAAGTACACCGCCATATTCCTGATCAGATAGAAATTGTGGTTCCGTTTGTTGCCATTTTTTATGGACGAGCGCACATTGCTGATGAACCGGAAGTCATCCTGGATTGGGCAATAAATTGCCAAGAGTCGTATGGTGTGTACTTCGAAAGATGGAAAAAATTGCAATTGAGGGAAGGTACACAAATCGATACACGATCAGTATGGTCTAGGTCACCGTGGAGAGGGGCTATGATGTTGAAAGACCCGAAACCCCTAATGCACCTCGGCTAGAAACATCACTGGTGATATGTGCTAAAGCTTCCAATAGATGTATTTTGCGAAATAATTGGCTACAATGACCAAGAAACAGAAACGACATAGTTTGCAATAAACAATAACAAGAGAACGAAAAAGAAAAAAATGCAGGTCAAACATAATATTAAGCGAGCAAACACTATATGCAAATCAACAATAATAAGGCAAAGCAATTGTAATATGGCAAAAAGTTCACAAACTAAGTATATTTGGAACAAACGCAATTGCATACGTACAAACGATCGATCGCAATGTTCTGGCTTCAAGACAAGACCAGAATAGCGTCAGAAGAGACGGAGAAGCTATGGGTCAGTTAATAATCTAAGCATGAGTATGCGTTGTTTTTTCTACAAATTCTAGAGGGAGAAGTGATTTGCTGTCATCTCAGAGATTGGGACCAACATAACTTGAAAATATTTCCAAGGAATTTATTTTTACAAGATAAGACATTTTTTCGCCAATATCAATTATATATATATATATATATGTATATATAATTATTTATTCGAAAATTATAACATAAATATGTTATAAAATTACAAAAAATAGCCAATTTGTTTCAACACATCTGGTGACTTATCAAGTGATATATATATATATATATATATATATATATATATATATATATATATATATGGCTGGATTACTGTAATTTCGAAATATGCCACGTCATAATAGGATATCTCTCAAGAAAGGAGAGACAATATAATAACTTGGACGGAAATATATATATATATATATATATATATATATATATATATATATATATATATATATATATATATATATATATATATATATATATATATATATACAATCATATGTGTCTATCTATATGAATTAGATCAAGTATGATTCCATTTTATATAAGCTTCATCAGTAATCTGGTTCTGATGTAGCTTACATAAAAGCGAAACGTGTTAATGTTAGAAACGTTTACTATTTGTTCCTTATACATAGAGAGAAAGAGAGAGAGAGATAGAGGGAAAGAGAGAGAGAGAATGATTAAGAGTCCTCACTATCATGTATATACTGACTTGCTATGTATTTCGTTTAACCAAGAAACATTGAATAATTATTTTATATAAACATAATATACTACGGTACTACTACTACCAAGAATTTATGCAACTTTAACTTATTTAGATTTCTGAATTGATTTGCATTTTCACGCTTGATTTTATGCTTAATTTTGCAATGTCCCAGCAAAATCAATATATTTTGCATTAATAGAAATATTTTAATTATTCAATTAATATTCTCTTCTAAAATGGAAGTTCAATTGCAAATTAAACTTTCAAGAATTTTTTTTATGTACATGTTTCTCTTAAGATACTGAAAAAGCACGAAATTTCCTATGTAGGGATTCACTAACAGAGAGAAAAGAAAACACGTATGTTTCAAAAATATAACTGCAGTGCGTTGAATTCAATCTCAAATACACAGAGAATATTCTTAAACACATTTGTGGTAATGTATGTATCCAAAGACTGAGGTTAAAAAATAAACAAAACACCTGCACTATTATCATCAACCTTCAACGTTTATCATGAACCGTTGAGGTAGGGAAGCATGTGGATCTTGGCAATGCCCACAGTTCATTATGGACTAGCGTTACAGAAGCAGAAAAAAACTGTACAAAATAACGGAAACCATATCACTTGAAGACTTTCAACAGCAGAAACAGTAAAAATGGATAGCACATGTAACTTGATGAGAAAATAGAGTCATAGTCATGTTATCGACATTCCGCTCTACTTCAAATAACTGTTTAATTAAAAAAAAAATCCCCTCAGTACTGAAAAGAGCGATAACAGCTACTGGACATGAGAAACTTATTTTCCTGAAAATTTGTTTTGAGAGAAAGATTTTATAAATTTCCTTCGACTGGTTGTTCATTCAAGGAAGGCTGAATGTTTCCTTATAAGGAAATAGCTTATATTAGTATTAAAATTACGTATTGATATAATATAAGACTACTAAACAATAAATTAAAAGGAAACATATCTAAAAAATGATTCATATTTTCTTAAGAATGTTGAGAGAGCGGGAGTAAAGTGGTGTAGAAAGAATACAATTCTGTTGCTGTCGCAGAGAGTAGTTATGGGAGTATAGGGTACCCAAGTTATAACACGACATCGCTCTTCACAGTCGGATGTCGTGACATGCCAGTAACGCGATATATTTATCTATAGGTTATTCCGTAAATAAACTATGGGCGCGTGGATGAATGTCCGCTTTCTGACCGGGTTCACCATGGTCGATTTGTCAGGAATTTGACTACTTGGTGCTATCCGTCTTGTCTAGAGGAGGCGAGCCCAGCATGAGACATATTTCGAAAGTGCCTGAAAACGATACCACAGGTGTACCTAAGCCTTGTAAGTGAAATTGGTCAGACGAATCCCTTGGGAGCCGACAGTGGTTGTGCTAGCACGAAATCCTAAGTCATCGTGACCGAGGTTTTGAGTGCGCTCGCCTTGTTCGGACTGCTGATCCCGCTAGATAACGCGCCCTTTCCTAGAAACTTTAAGTAAGGTCGGCTCACCATAATTGCAGTATAAACCACAGGTTTTTAAAAAATCACATGTGCCTGTGCAGGCGTCTGCAGTGGGGTAAGCCGCCCTAGTATATTGTTATCCACGGATCCGATTGGCTGCTTTATTCCGTAAATAAACTAATACATTTCGCTTCTCGTATTATTGCGAAGGTTTATAATTCATTCATTCATTTAAATTTATTTGTAAATTTCCTTTAAATATAGATGAATATCTTATTAGGAGCGAAGGAAGGAAATCAGGCATGGCTGACCATGTACTGAGGGGCAAATACAGACATCAACGTCTGTGAGTGGTGTAAATATGATAGATAGAGAGTAATAATGAAGAGTCAAATGATGGAATCAGCGCATTTGCAAGTCAATGAGGGGTGCCTGAGTAGACCAAACATTGGAATAGATACAATATATACGATAAATAAAATAAATTTCTACAAGAAGAAAATATAAGTTTTTGCGAATAAAGTCAGCAGCACCAGGCAGGATAGAAGATATTTAGGTTTAAGAAGGTACATTTTTATTTCAGAGTTTTCCCAACTTAGTGGATTAATATATGGGTTCGTGATATGGTGTCAAATAATTGTAAGTTCAATCCTTCAACCAGGTAGTATGTAAAGACTTAAATTCAATGGACATATAGCAAGTAGTAAGTGAGCAGTATTGAATTTATTATATACTAACTAAAAAAACTGCCCTATCGGGCGGCATGTAAGTTAGTTCTTGCTGAGGGCTCTTGATAAGGCCTGCGACCCGACAATGACACTTCATGCATCGAGTAAATATTAAATAGTTGCAGTATAAACAACAGGTTTTGAAAAATCACATGTGCCTGTGCAGACGTCTGCAGTGGGGTAAGCCGCCCTAGTATATTGGCATCCTCGAATCCGATTGGCTGCTTTATTCCGTAAATAAACTAATACATTTCGCTTCGCGTATTATTGCGAAGGTTTATAATTCATCCATTCATTTAAATAAATTAAGTAAATGTTAAATTTTATTAAACTTGAACAATATTTTTCAAACAGTCTGCGTCAAAACAATGATATAATTTGTATATTTGGAACTTCTTGCAAAGCTGCATGATAAAAAGTCTTTTTTGGTTTTCACATTCGT
>CAHIKZ030001578.1:297500-375000 GCA_903632075.3 Acanthosepion pharaonis | reverse complement strand
TAATAGTGATATCGAGAGGCCGATGATAAGATGGTAAGGTTGAAGGGCAGCGTGAAGATTGGGAAGGTAAATGATGTTTGGTATGGAGTCAAAGAAGAAGGAATGGTTCAGATAACGAATGCATTAGGATAGTCTTGGTTATTTGCCTCGAAGATAAGAAGGCGAAGAGACGATATACGGTCTCAGAAAACAGCGAGGGGTTATCTTGAAATGCTCTTGGTGAAATTCCATGAGAACTTCATATGGTATTTGCTTACAATACATGTATAATAAGTACAAAGGCAGACATTCAATCAACCTTCTATATATATATATATATATATATATATATATATTTATATATATATATATATCAGTATATCAATTCTATATATATATATATATATAAACAATTATATATATATATATATATATATAAACATTATATATATATATATATATATCAAATTTTATATATATATATATCAACCTATGAAATATATATATGTATATATATATCAACCTCATACATATATATATCAACCTTATATATATATATATATATATATTTTACCTTTATATGCATATATATATAACAAATTTATACATATATATATATATATATATTCAACCTTTATACATATATATATATCTTCCTTTTCTCATATATATATATATAATTTTCTTGTATTTATATATATATATATATATATCAACTTTTACATATATATATATATATATATTAACCTTAACATATATATATATATATATCAATTGACTTATATCTATATATATATATATCAAATTTTTTATACATATATATATATATATATATATATATTCAACCTTATTTATATATATATATAAATCAACCTATACATATACATATATATATATATCAAACTTATACATATACATATATATATATATATATATATCAATTATATATATATATATATATATATATATCAAAAATACATATATATATATTATCAACCTATATACATATATATATATATATTAAATTTTACATTTATATATATATATATATATATATCAATTCTTATATATATATATATATATAATATTTTTTTATATATATATATATATATCAGCTTTTTATATATTTCTCTATATATATATATATATATATTATCAACTTTATTATATATATATATATATATATATATATATATATATATATATATTATTTGAATATATATATATATATATATAACCTTTTTATATATATATACATTAAAATATATATATATATATTCTTTTATATATATAAATTTATATATATTTATTCTATCAATATTATATATATATATATTTCAACCTTTTATCATTATATATATATATATATATATATATTATATATATACATATATATATATATATATATATATATATATATATAAATTCTTTTTAATAACAATTTTTATTGTATTTAGATAAAACTAAAATATATATATATACATATTCTTTTTAAATATTTATATATATATATATATATTCAACACTTATATATATATATATATATTTATATTCTTTTTAAATATATATAAATATATTCAATTTTATATATATATATATATATATATGAACCTTTTATATATATATATATATATATATATATATATAATATATATATCAATGGAAGATATATATATATATATATATATATATATATATATATATATATATATATATATTATTAATAGAAATCTAATAAGTATAAGAAACTATACTCGCTCGGAAAAATTCAGTGTATTGATTTGCAAATAAACAAGCCAATACCAAAGGGAAAAAGGTATAAAAAAACAAAGAACCAAGAATATGCACGTTAACCGAAAATAATCGTCTAGCATACGAATTCAAGGCCCAAAGAAAAAAACCCGATGCGAGTACCCAAAACAAATAAATAAAGTGCTCAATACAATGAGTAGTTCAACCTAGAGAAACAGACAAACGATCCGCTTAAGTGAAACCTTGGTAGATCTGTCTGGCTCTCTCGGTTTATCTATATATATATATATTTAAGGTCTGTCTCAGCAGGACAACATTCCTTTTTTTACATATTGTTTACATACACGTTAATCATATGATAATACATTTTAAAGTACTATGCAAGTTGCAAGTAAATTCTTTATCATCATGATCGTCTATATGCCGTGTCCTTTCAAGGCACTGTTCATTATGTCTCTTCACATCTTCTCATGCTTTGTAGCTCTTGGCAAGTCTTGCATTTTTCCTATTCTTCCAACTGCCATCCGTTTTCACAAGGTTTTTAGTTATGCTACTTGCTGCTTTCTTCTTGCCTTCATATGTCCTATGCGTGGCAACTTGATTTGGCCTTATTTCCTCATTATCTCTCTAAGAGATTTCAACTGAGTTTATTCACAAGCCTCTTTAAATTTAGGATTATGCTAACGGAAGTTTAATATTATTTGAATGGATTTTATCGTTTTTGCAAGATTTCTCACTTCTCATTTAAAATATCTGTCATTCAGCAAATTTTAAAGTCCTGCCTTGTAAATCCTTTTGTTTCGTAACGAGATTTGGAAAACGGAATTTATTTAATTAAGAAATTAAAACGATGTCTCGTAATCAATTACTATATTTAACACATTTTGTCCTGCAAATACTGAAGGAAATTTTCACATTTCTCATCATTACGAACTGATATTTACTTTAGATTACTGGAGTCTTAAATTTGTTTTCTATTATTCCTGTTAAGTGTAAAACGCAAATAACATCTCTATCATCATCAAATACCCTACAACGAGTATTTCTAATTCTAATACATTCAGGTGTTGTGAACATGGCGTCCGCAGACAACGTGATCAAGAAGCAGGTCTCATATATTTGGTCCTTCTCCTCCTCCTTTATTCCGGTTGACTCCAAGAGGTGTGTGAGGATACAACTCTCACCAACATTAGGTGCTGCTGCTATGGTTTCCGTAGAAAGAACCTTTTTGCGAAATGAGTTTGCTAGGTCCATATTCAACCGAATTTTGTACCTTGTTTTTCGCTTACAGCGCTCGGTGTATTCATGCAGTTTCCCATCTACTTATTTACCGGGATTGGTACTGCTCAACTTTGCTGATCAATCTAGAATCGGTGTTTTGGCGTGATGTTTTTAGATACAAATATTTAAGTAAATACTCTGTTTTTTTTTTTGTTTTTTTTTTTATAATAAACAGTATTAATAATATTTACCGGCATTAATGTCCGAGAAATTTTGATAGAAAATATTCGTTCTCCGATCTATAAAAAGAATGTATAAACATAAAAATGTCTTAAAATAACTGTCGGACTTAGTTCATTTCATAATGTGTGACGTCATTTGTTTACATTTGGATACGCTTTGAGCAGATATGAATGCACGTGAGAGATTCATGGAAGATTGAAGTTCAACGACAGTAAAATCGACCATGCTAATCGAAAGATTCTTCGTGGCTCAATCGGTTAAGGCACGTCAGGTTAAATGACGGTTCCGTATAGGATACAGGTTCGATTCCTGTCGGAGAACGAATATTCTCTATGAAAATTTCTCGGACATTAAGGCCGGTAAATGTTATTAATACTGTTTATTCTGTATATAAAAAAGAGCATTTACTTGAATATTTGTACCTATAAAAAGAATGTATAAACATAAAAATGTCTTAAAATAATTGTCGGACTTTGTCCATTATATATATATATATATATATATATATATATATAATTTCAACGATGACAGAGTCTATGTAGAACTCAATGTCCAGGACAGATTAAGAATATAATATAAAAGGATCAAACACTAATATTCTATGTTATAATTTATTACATTGGAATCGTAATCACGATCCATTTCATCAGACTTACAAATTCAAAAAGCTAATTATATATATATATATATATATATATATATATATATATATATATATTAGAGAGTTGCGTGTGTGTGTCTGCACACGCGTGCGTGCCTGTGTAATTTCTAAATTATTAATGGATGTATTTTTAATCCGACATATTTAGTGCTTCAGACGATATTAGACAAAATAGTCTTAATACTAGTATGAGAAGAATCATTTATTCAGAGGTTACTGAACTGTCCACCAGCACCACTGTTGCACAAAAACTAGCAATCAACAGTACAATTCATGCCTTGACACATATTTCACGGAGAATGTTTGATACTATACCTTTTTTATTCTGCCCTTGATTACCTCGATGTCTCTAACTTTTTTGCTACACACGCGATCCTATATCATACCCTATAACCAGGATTCACAGGGCGTCAGATCAGGCGAGTGTGGTGGCCATGCCAACGGTTCCCCGTGACCTATCCAACGATTTGTGATACTTTGATCAAGACAAGTGCAAACAGTACATGCTAAATGATGCGGTGCACAATCCTGTTGGAAAAAACCTGCTCGTCTGATTTGTAGAGGTATGTTAGCAATGGCAAACTCTTGCAACATTTGTAAGTAAGCATTTGCAGTCACCGTTGGATTTGTAAAGAAATATGGGCCAATTACAACCTTTGATTTCTAGATATGGGGTGTTAAATGATCGCGTGTATACCAAAAAAAAAAAAATTAGACAAATTATTAGACAATTCTCGAAAAAAATCAAGGACAGAATAAAAGGTGTTATATCAAACATTCGCCGTGAAATGAGTCTTAAGGCACTACATTGTACTGTTGATCGTTATTTTTTGTGCGTCAATCGTGCTTGTGTACAGCTGGAGACTGTTCAGTATACTCTGAAAAAATGATTCCTCCCTTACTAGTGTTAACATGATTTTGACTTATCCTTTCATACTAGTGTTAACATAATTTTGACTCACCATATATATATTAGAAATAAGAATATGCAACTCCCAGATAAGTTTGCCTGAGATTGCATAGAGAAAAAAAGACTGCACAGTGTCCTAATACATAGCTAAGCTGTAATATTTGCAATCATTCGGGAGCTGGATATTCTCATTTCCCATGATAAATGTTCTGACATGGGTGACTGTTGTGGTCCGGCATTGTATAGGATAGGTTACCCTCCCTCTGGTGAGTTTAGATGGCTTGGAATCTTGGACTTGCCTGGGCGTATAAGTGTTCCTGTTTGTTTTCACCAATATTGTTATTCAAACTGATGACTGCATGAAAATAATATGAAACTGGAACTCTTGAAATATTATATATATATATATATATATATATATATATATATATATATATATATATATATATATTCATACGTGTGTGTGTGTGTGTGTGTGTGTGTGTGTGTGTTGTGTGTTTAAACCATAGTTTTGTTGTGTATTAATCTTTTAGGCTTTTTGTTCAAATGATTTTTTCGTCTGTCTGCCTTAAGTCCAAAACCATCTTGACTGCACCACAAATGTTTCTAAAGCCTGATTGACTCTCAGGGAGATTATCTGCCGCGACAGTAGCTACTAATGTATTTAGCAGAATCCACGCTATGATATCATCTGCAAGCGCGAAGCCTGATACGCCGGTAGTTAACAGCAGTTAACTTTATTCCTTTATTTAGAGATAGCTGTGATGACTGCGATTTTGAAATCATGAGCAATCTTCACTTTGCTCTGAGCAGTCGCCAAAGAAATGAAGAGAGATAATTGCAAATGTACGCTTAAAATATTTACAATTTTAACTAATTTTTCAGACCTTCTTAAATCAGAAAAGAACAAAATATATACACTCTGTTTTAATTGTGTTCCAATAATTTGGACCGATTTTAAATGTGAAATAATTTTAAGCCTCTAATGATTTTTTAACTTTCAGATTTAACAACCTAAGTCTTTAGCAATTTCAGTCATGGAAAGGTTAACAATCAAACAAGGTGGTAAAGCTATCAAATCTTATTAGGAAAATGGACGTTCAAACAGAAATGCATTTCACGCATATCGCGATTTTTTTGGTCAACATAATCAACCAAACGATAGTGCAATTGGCAACGATGTAAGGTTGTTGTGAAGAGGTTTAATTCCTGCGCACGATGACGAATAGCGGGGTCTGGATTTTTGGCCACATTCTCGTACATGTTTGTTTTCACATCTGCTACCGATCTAGTTTATTTGAATTTACGAAAATTCTTTTTTTCAATTTCACCTATAAAACTTCAACACGTTGTTTCCTTGTGTATTTGCATTGTTGAAATTGCCAAAGACTTAATTTGTTAAATCTGAAAGAAAAAGAAGAAAAAAAAAGTGATTAGGCATTTAAACTTAATCATTTAAGATCAGTCTGAGTTATTGGAAAAAAACCTTTACTTACAGATTGTAGTTAGTTCATTAAAAAAAAACAAACTCTTTCTCCAACGGATAAATAAATAACGCAAACAAACTACGACAACAAATGCAAATAAGTTATCTTTTGTACACCTGTTCACACTGCATGCTTTAGATGTATGGTTATTATGCGTCACGGTATAAATTTATTCATATTTCCATCACTGTCATATTTGTTTTAACACGTTTTCCATTGTTTAAGAATGAGATAATTTTCTAACCTATTTTTCTCAATGATAATACGGTACAACATGTTGCCCTAATTGCTGTTAATGTCTTATTATTATAACAATTATCGATACGTTTCATCTAAGCTATTTTTTCTTTAAAACAATGCATTAGGTATTATTTCAATGAAAACACGTTGAATATAACGCACACAAAATAAACTTTTGTTGAAGGTATTGTCTATTTTTGTGATCACGTAAAATGTATTTCCGGCTCTTTCGCAGTGTTTTATTTAAACATTTTTTTCATGTTTGAAATATTTATTACCGGTTGCTGTAAATACGAGATTTAAATTTATTCGCTGTAAGAGAAATAACTGATTATGACACATCAATATGTGAGTTAGAGATGTCTAGATAATCATTATGTGTGAAGCAAACAAAAGCTTGCAAAAACGTAGAAAATGCAAGGACAAACAACACCACAACATTTATCAAGAAATCAAGATATTACACTGATAATAAAAGGCATTCGTTAAGATACATTACCTCCTGAAGGGACGTAGCATTATAAAAACAAATCTGAAATTCATTATTGTTTTTGGAAGATGACATCAGGCGTTGATTTCTGAAGCAACTTCCTTTTTTCTTAAAGAAAACAAAGATTTTACACAAGAAAAGAAATCAAACAGAAATCTGAATTTCTTAATCGAATACCTATGTTCTTTTAAAATATACGATACTTGTATTGCATCAAGATTCAGAATGCAGATTAAAGCATCTATTGTGCGTACGGACAGTGATATTAGCTTAGGGTAGAATTATTTAGGTCACAACAGTTTATGACATATGAATCGTTTTGATATAGGTATATTTTGCGGTTGTAAATAAAGTGAATGTTTCTATTTTTTTTTTCTTTTTCAGTTATTATAAAAAAACACAAGTTATGGTGCGCATTGGCACTCAAGCCAAAAATCGCATTTCACATCTTTGTAATATTAGCAAAAAGCGAGCTAAAAGTTTACAAAAACATAATAGAATAAAAAGCAAAGAAACGTTGCTCAACAATACTAAATAAAATAGAATGTACAACAATAACACACTTTACTATTAATACTTCTGTCAATTCAATATTACTTAGAGCTCATAGACTTTCGATAATATCGCTTGCTTGCGAATTGTCGATTGTGAGTCAATTCTGCTTTGCGATTGATTTGACAGGGTTCATATTTTGTATTGTACGAGAAATCACAATAATTGAAGTAGACCCTGGGATATAAAACTGGAATAAAAATGAAATTGTAAAGTAGCAGTAAAGACATTATACATTTTTTTATTAATATTAATGTTCTTGAATACGAAAACTATATCACATATAAGTTTTTATTGAACAAGTATAGAGTAGAGTTCATTTATTATAAAAGTTTTCTAGAAAATTGGGATAAAAACTGAAATTATGTCCATCTATATATTTTGTATTTCCTGGACAAGGGCGATTACATGTTTTCAAAGTTTCCTTTTTTTGTTTGTTTGTTTTACTATAATTAACATTTGACAAGTTACCATTCCTGTTTATTTTTGACAGACATTCACATAAAATCTTTAAACTGGTTACTCAGATTCTTCTGATGCCTTCATTATATCCTGTAAGCGTTAAATTCTCCAAGCCAGCTTTCTTCGTTTGATGTCCCTGCAGATTCTTTTCTCTTCTTGACATATTAAGTAACAGTTTCATTTTCCTTTTTATTCTCATACACTTGTCTTTTTAATCGTATATTCCTACCTTCTTAGTATTCATCGATATAACCACACGTCCTTTATCTGGGGACTTTTGAGGACAGTCTGTAGCAGAAAACAGATTAGATATCACATAGCATTTTAGCACATACGTCTTTGTTTCTTGATACTTTGCTTACTTTCGGGAAGGCATCTTTCTCTATTTCTATACTTCTTCGGAATTCAGTGTCATTTTTATCCCATTTGTTACTACATTAAACTGTTAAATTATGGTACATGTTTGATTTTGAAGTCTCCAATAGGTAGCTAATAGACGCTTTTCCTCATTGTGTGAGAATTATGCCTCCTGTATTCTTACAGATAATGGCTTCATTGCTTTCCTTTATCACCTTTGCCAATTGTCCTTTAAAGACTGCATTTTATCAACAAATATATATTATTTTGAAAAATATAAAAATATGTACGGTTTTGTTAGCCAAACACCAAACAGAATATTAAGACAGAAAAAAGTGTACTTAACAGTTACATAATATCAGTCCTCCTATATGAGAGTGAATTCTGGGCAATCACCTCACAGAAAAAGAATTAAATTTGAGCGTCAAAAATGTGGTTCTACAAAAGTGTGCTAAGAATACTATCGACTGAACATGTGAACAACGACGACATTTTTAGAGAAAATGGAAACAAAAAAGAAACACCTCAAAAAGATGGAGTTGAAATACATAGAGCAAATAATGAAGAAGGAGGGCTTGGAAAATTTGACACTCAAAGGACAGTTTGAAGGCAAGATGGACAGAGGAAAACAAATCATAATCATCTTTGCAAGTGTCAGTAAATGACTGGCGGAACAGTGTTTAGGAGAGATAACAAAAACAAAATATATTAACAGTTGCAAAGGACAAGAAAATAGGAATAGCAATGATCGCCTATTTTCTGAAGGGGAACTGCATATACGAAAAGATGTAAACATGTAAAACATTCTTTAGACAACTTTAGTAATGTTAATTAATACTTATTTACTTTTTTTTCTTTTAAATTTTAATATTTTTTTAAAAATTTGTTCCTTATATTAAACTATCTCTTTCTTTTTAACCATCAAATATGAATTATAGGAATGGTCATGGAAGAGAATCCTTATGGAACAGTCTGTAGTCTTTATATTTTATATTCTTCTGAAAAAATAACAAAGAAATTGTTCATGAAATAATTAAGGAAAAAACCGAAAAAAATTAAAAAATATTTTCGAAAATTCAAAAATATCATAAAGATATTTCTCTTTAATTTCTTTTTTTAATTTTTTTTGTATGTTACTTTTTCTTTAAATCTAATAAATAAACAAATGACTCTTTAGTTCTACCAATATTACTTTAATATGTTTTAGAAGGTTTACTTTTTCTTTTTATATCCGATTTTTTAAAAAAATCCATTTAAGAAAAATATTCCATTATCAAGAGCTGCATTGCCACTTGTTTTTCAAATATCGCTGCGTCGTGCAAAAAATAAGCCTGTTACTAACGATCAAAGAACACTCTTATTTCTTTGATAGTTACATTTTTTTCCAGAAAGTCAGATTTTGTAAACGAATAAGAATATGAGAAAATGGTGTATTTTTTATATCTACTTTCGACAAAATTATATGAATTGCAACATTTAAATAACACCTGAACACAAATTTAAAAATTATCTTTTATGTTTTTCTTGCGTGAAAAAATGAACAACATTAATAGAAAATAAAAATGCTTATAATAATCTAAAGCTATTTATATCGCAAGAGATTAATAATTCCCAATCAATAATTATATGAATTGCAATGTTTTTTTGTTTGTTTTTTTTTTAAATCAGTTAGCTTTGAAACCAAGAGAAAAAATAGAGACGTTAATAAAACTAAAAATATATTAAGAAATGGACAAAGTCCGACAATTTATTTATTAAAGACATTTTTATATTTAACGTTCTTTTTATAGATACAAGTATTTAAGTAAATGCTCTGTTTATAATAAACAGTACTAAATAACATTTACCGGCCTGAATGTCCGAGAAATTTTCATAGAAAATATTCGTTCTTTGACAGGATTCGAACCTGCATCCTATACGGAACCGTCATTTACGCTGACGTGCCTTACTGACCGGCCACAAAGAAGCGTTTGGCAGACAAGGTCGAATTTACTGCTTACATTTGTTTACATTTGATACGCCAGAGTAGTTATGAATGTACGAGATTCATGGAAGATTGAAGTTTATAAGCAGTAAATTCGACCTTGTCTACCGAACGCTCCTTTTATGGCCGATCGGTAAGGCACGTCAGCGTAAATGACGGTTCCGTATAGGATGCAGGTTCGAATCCTGTCAAAGAACGAATATTTTCTATGAAAATTTCTCGGACATTCAGGCTGGTAAATGTTATTTAATACTGTTTATTATAAACAGAGCATTTACTTAAATACTTGTATCTATAAAAAGAACGTTAAACATAAAAATGTCTTTAATAAAAAAAACTGAAAATGCTAATAATAATTCAACTTTATTTTTTCTCAAGAGTAAGTTGCTTTTAAATTGGATTCACCCGAAAGAAAGAAAGAAAGAAAGAAAGAAAGAAAAAAAGGTGAGAGTTTAGATATTTGTGGGTTGTTTTGGCGCCATGCATGGCATCCATATGAGAGTCACGATATGACAAGGCTATTTAAGCACATGACTCGAGTTTCCAGTTTGATGTTTTGGTTTTGTACTAACTTATATTGTACGAAACTACTCCTAGCGCTGTTTATTCAATGTTCAGTTTCCTTTTCACTATATTTATTTGTTATAACTGATTCATACGCCGATATATCTGAACTGTTTAGTATTCACTTCTACATTTTTTGTTCTTTTTGCTACAGAATATTTCAGAACACTTTTTATTTTCTTTTGTGGTAGGTAAGTTTCGAACACTTGAACAAATGTAAACATTTTCATATCGAATATTTTTTTCGGTTGAAATATGTAAAGCTAATAAAACGAAATGTATTTTTCTCTTTCCCGCGTCCTTTAAACCATTTTAGAATTGCATCATCTTTTAATCTTAAAAAAGATGATCGTTTTGCAATTTCTATATCAGTTGTTTTTCCAATCATTTAAACCCGCATCATTTCGAGCAATTTAGACGATCCTCCACATTTCCTTTTCTACATTTGGCCTATCACCCCACTTAGTATGACCAACACCTACATTTCTTTATCCCACCTCCATTAATGAGTCAATATAAACCGATTACAATCCTCTGTAGTCAGTTTAGAGACGCCACCCGACGGCCATTAGTAACAGAATGAGGAAAGTAAAAAAAAAGAGGCTTATCTTTGGCGCGTAAAATCTTGCTGGAATTTTTAGTAATGGCTGTCTTGTAATTCGTCTTACAGGCTTTCGGCCCACTGGCATCGCCATTAGGTTTTCAGCAGATGATCAGGATGAGGATTTGGAACGTCTTAAGATTGTTATCGGGGGATTCATAGTGAGGAACGTGATCTGACAAGATATGGTTAATTGATGAACTTGTTGAGATGTTTCAGTTTGATAGGTTCGGGAAGGTTTGACGTACATGCCGAGAGATATTATAAGGATTTAACAGTAAAGAAACAAAAGCAAAACAAAAAGACACGTTTCAAGATATCATTATTATAAAGAGAAAGAGATCACATAGGGACGTCCACACGCAGACACACATACGCACGTACACACAAAGTACACACACACACACACACACATATATACACCCGCAGACTCGTGTGTGTGTGTATTCTGTGTGTGCGTTTAGGTAGAATAAGACGAAAGCGGTAGAAGAACTGCTAAATATGGGAAAGGGAAGAAAGTGGCTTTTACTGGAAAAGAGAGAAAATACGATATGTAAGTTGGTAATGAATGGAAAGTGATTGTTAAATAAGTAAAAAAAAATAAATGTTTAAAAAAATTTAGAAAGAAAGAAAGAGAGAAAGAAAGAAAGAAAGAGAGAAAGAAGTTAAATATTCTATTATAAAAAATGAGCCACTGTCATTCTATGGAAAGAAAGCGTGTAATTATTCTAGAAAGAAAGAAAGAAAGAAAGAGAGAAAGAAAGAAAGAAAGAGAGAAAGGAAGAGAGAAAGAAAGAAAGAAAGAAAGAGGGAAGGGAAGAAAGAAAGAAAGAAGAAGTTAAATATTCTATTATAAAAAATGAGTCACTGTCATTCTATGGAAAGAAAGAGTGTAATTATTCTAGAAAGAAAGAAAGAAAGAAAGAAAGAAAGAAAGAAAGAAAGAAAGAAGAGAGAGAGAAAGAAAGAAAAAGTTGAATAATCTATTATAAAAAGAATGAATCAAAATCCTTCTATGGAAAAAATAGTCTAAGTATTGCAAGAAAGAAAGAAAGAAAGAAAAAAAGGTAAATATTCTATTATAAAACATGAGCTACTGTCATTCTGTGGAAAGAAAGAGTGTAAGTACTGTAGAATAAATAAATAAATAAAAAGATAATATATTATAAAAAGAACGCATCAAAATCATTCTATGGAAAGAAATGGTCTAAGTACTGATAGAAGAAAGAAAGAAAGGAAGAATGAAAGAAAAAAAGAAACTTTTTTTATAAAAATGAATGAATCAATCATTCTATGAAAAGAAATAGTCTAACTGTAGAAAGAAAGAATGAAAGAAAGAAAAAATAAATAATCTTTTATAAACAGAATAAATCAAAATTATTCTATGTAAAGAAATAGTCTAAGTATTACAGAAAGAAAGAAAGAAAGAAAGAAAGAAAGAAAAAAAGAAAGAAAGAGCAATAAGTTATTGTGGAAAGAAAATACATAACATACAAATAGAAAGAGACAATGTACCTGACCCCAAACTACAAACACTTACAATGAAATGATGCTTACCGCCACCTCGGATAGGTTCCATGCCTAGAGAATCTACTGAGCCGTAAACTCACCCCCTACTTCAAGTGGAATTCGTACTCAAGATCCCTCGGTAAAGAAGCAAGAAAAAAATCGTCGGTTCCTCGTACCGCTCTAGTAAGTACCTGACTCCTCTTGCTACCTTCTTACTTTACAAGAGCTAGGTGGAGTACTGTTGTCATGGCACAGTGGATAAAGGCGTTGGTTAGATCCAGTTATAGGACCCAAAGAGTGTGAGTTCAATACCCGGTTAAGGCAGAGGGGAAATTAACAGGAGATAACTGATAACTGACATCCATTAAACATGGCAACTAAACTAGAACTGTCTATCCCAGAGAGCGAAATAAAGGGTTCATTTCGACATTCCAACCACCTGAAGAAGGCCGGAGTGTACAACGGCCGAAACGTTGTAATAAATATGGCGACAAAGATGAGGATAATAGTCCGAATAATGTAAATAATGAACGTGTAACCACTTATAGTTTAGTGGCTTTACTCCTTTGTATGGGGTGATACTGATTAAAAATAAAGACATACAAATAAAATCTAAAAATAGAAAAAATGTAATAAATATTAGAAAAAAGAGAAACGGTGAAAGAATGTAAAGATAGACGAACTCAAAATAAAGAGAAAATGAATAAAGAAAAAAAGAAAGGAAGAAAAAGAGAAAGAAGTATGAATAAAACAGACACAAGTTTATGATAGGAAAAAAATAAATAAGAAGAAACAGAAATTGAATAAGTGCGAATAATATAAACACTGCAAAGAAGACAATGCGAAAATAAATAAACGAAGAGAAAAGAGAGAGGAAAGAAAGAAGAAAATAAAAATAGATAAAGAAGATGAAAAACATTTAGAATAACAATTCAAGAATAATGCTTCGCAATTATTGTTGCCAATTTAATGTTACTTTACTGCTCTCAATACAAGACCTAATGGCCACACTAGGTTGAGGGTTACGGAGTAAGATTGTTGTAACGATGAGGAAGTAGGAAGTGAATATTCTGGGGATATAAAGGATAGATATAATTTGATATTATTTATTTCAACGGGGTCTTCAACATGTACTTGGAACATAATAAAACCATTAAACACTGCGAATTCTTACTTAAATAACCCTATTTTTTTTTCTCGTAGTCACAACAATTGGTTTGGGTTCGGTCATTAAAATACCTTGTCCTGCATATCATTATCGCCACTATCGAAATGCGTTCTGCAACGCCTAACTGTGATCACATAGATTTTTGGTCTCTATAAGCGTTCAGTAAGCGTCGACGAATAAAATGTTCCCAACCTGGAACAAATAATGACTTAAATCCGTTTCTTACAATTTTCATGTCAGACGTCAATTTGCCAGACTGCGGCCAGCTTTTATCTGAAGATTCCCCATTTACTGATATGACATCAGCATCCCTTACTGACATCAGAGTCTAAGATATGATAACTGAAGCTATGGCTTTCGGAGCGATCCTCGAAATGCACAAGACTTGTAATTTACACTAATTTTATGTATGTGTCTCAGGGAATATTAACGGCGACTGATTTATGGTGTTGAGTGATCTCTTTGCGCGTGCGAAGAACCAGGCTATTAAAACGGTCATGGTTTTTATGGAGGGTAATATTAATCATTCACGATTTTCCTCTAAGCGTCAAAGCAACTTTGAATATTAAACTAAAGTTCGCTTTTATTAGATAATAAGAACTAAGGCGATGAAAGTTCTTGAACAAACACCATATTAATTGGTAACTAAATCAAGCAGTTATCAATATAGGGGAAGAATTAATATCAACAGAAAATATATAACCAAAATATCCAGTGCAAACGTAGAAGTAAAAGGCACATAACTCCTTATGTAAATAGGTTTATCCTTACCTGGGTAGATAGCCTCATATCTCCCTATGTAGGTAGGCTTATAGAAGGTTTGACTTTAATGCCTACGTAAAAATGAATATATATAAAAGAAATGTATGTATTTACAATATATATATATATATATATATATATATATATATATATATATATATATATATATATATATATATTCCAGGTAGTAATCTATAGGTATAATCCAGGTGCGTCGAATTAACACAATATAGAATTTGAAATATGATAAAACGGACTCAAAAAAGAGCGCTCAATGTTTATGTTATCTAAAACAGAACAAGTTCTGTTTGCAAATGTTAATGGGTAACTAGTATCCCATTACAAACTGATACCATAATCAGTTTGAAAAAATCCTGTAATTTATTAAATTAAAAATTAGTAGGTGAAAATGGTGATTAACTGAAGGTATCTTAATTCCAATTGTAAAAACAAACAAATCATATATATATATATATATATATATATATATATATATATATATATATATATATATATATATATATATATATATATATATATATATTTAAGGCAAATCACCCAAACAAGGAGGCGGAGTGCCACTGGCACGCAAGGGGTTACAGAGGATTGAGAACAAGCTAAAACAGGCGCGTTTGAGGACGAGGAACATGCTCAGGGTGTCAAGTGTCGATTTACAATTTACTTGAATATGTGAAGATTATAGTCATCGGGGAAGCAAGTAAGGGGAAGAGAGTTCCACAGACAGGAAGTGAGGGAAAAGAATCTGTTTGATTAGAAGAGGCGGTTACATTTAACCGTCTTGACAGTGAAAGGGTGGGACCGAGGTGCCTACCAGGGAGATCGGTTGAATTCATGTAGTCAGGGAACCAGCGAAAGTAGCTTGTCAAAACAGTGAAATCCTTGTAGAGGAAGGCCACGGTACATCTGTGGGATAGCGGTTGTAGACTAGATGCCAGATCAGGACCTATCATCTTGCATATTCGTCTCTGGATTTTGTCGAGGACCTCGAGAAGTACAGCAGGAGCACCAGTTCATATATGACAGCAACATATCACACAAATTGTCTCAACTGACCTCAGAGAGAGAATCTTTCGTGCCTTTAATCTTTCGTGTGACAGTCTATGATAACCAAACCGAACATTAGAAATGTGCGTACGTCAGGCACATCTTGATATTGAGATCTTGTTTCTGATCAAAGTCTGTCAGGGGTAGGGGCGTTTAGACCATTTTATGATCAAGATGTTCCTCTTCAAAACTTTTTAGAGCCTTCGCTTCCAGTCAGCCCACTTTAACGGGAGCTCATCCCACTTCTCAAATTCAAACTTCAGTTCTTTAAGAGAGCTTTCTTTTAAATCCTTATAACTTTTAAGTGTTTCATGGTTTCCAGTGCATAACTAAAGGGAAAACTGTAGCTTTGTGCGTTCCTCATCTTCCCTACGTACGGCTTTACCTACCCAATTCATTTCATTAGATGTAATGAAAGTCTCGATACTTGTGCATCAGTGATATTAAAAAATAACATCTGTGTCTGGTGTTTTGCTACGCCACTTCATTTTCAGTATGTGTGTCAAACACTTTTGATGAAAAAAAGCTCAAGCCCGCTTGAAGAGCGTACGGTTCGAAGGAAAAATATAGTATCAAAAAAATAGCCACCCATTTTGAAAAGTAGTTAAGCGTGAAACACCGGTGTAAATAGTTAAAAAAAATCTTATTCTATATATGTTTTATTTTTTTTAAAACTATATTAAGTTGGAAAATAAAAATGCAAATAATACACATGCATGCATATATATATATGTGTGTGTGTGTGTGTGTGTGTGTGTGTGTGAGAGAGAGGGAGAGAGAGCGAGGGAGGGGCCGAGAGACATTTGCTAAGTATAGCTTAGATGTGACACAAGGCCAGAAGCGCCACGCCCCAGTAAGATGCAAAGAACAAACATTATATATATATATATATATATATATATATATATATATATATATATATATATATATATATATATATATATATATAGAGATTAGAGAGACAAGAACATTTCATTAAAGGCAACATACAATTTGCGTTGACTAATTTTGCTAATCAACTTTACAAATTTTGAATAATCCTTCTTAGATAAAGAGGAAACTCAGTCAAATATTGTCCGAATTATATCTATCTAAACTAGAAGTACTTGGCTTATCGTTATTGTTGTATATATATATATATATATATATATATATATATATATATATATATATATATATATATATATAAAAAATATGGATTGTGATAACCCGATATATTTAATAAAATTTAATTATGTGCTCCCCAAAATGTATTTTAAACTTGTAAAATAACCAGTCTTAATCCAGCAGGTGACGATTGCATTGTGCTTTAAGTCATGTTGCTGGTGATGAAAAGTGTGTTTATATATATATATATATATATATATATATATATATATATATATATATATATATATATGTATGTATGTATGTAAAATGAGAAGAAATGAAATATACTTCCACTGTCCGTAACATTTAACTTAAACGAGGGCTCAATACAGATTGGAGCTAAATATTAATTATATGTATATCCTAAAATAAATTATATATATATATATAGCATGCTTCTGTTTTACCTGAAAATGTTTTCTCTTTCTTACACACGGCAGCTGCTTCGTACCCATGAAAAACGGTATAATGTGAATGTATATTTTTTTTCTGTTATGCATTCCCTCCTCGGGGGTTTTGGCTCTAATTTTCCTATATTCATTTAACACGGTGTATCACTTTACAGGACGAACATACACTAAATGATTTTCCGTCCTTCTCCTTCTCTGAGTCTCTTTCTTTCTTTCTTTCTTTCTCTCTCTCTCTCTCTCTCTCTCTCTCTCTCTCTATTTATTGTGAAATAGAGAAGGACACTTTTCGAACGTGAATGTATGTGTGCGTGCCTGTCCTCTCCTATTAGTCACTGTTTATGATTTGCTCAACTTGAAGCATTATAGTCAAAACACGATAGCCACATAATACTTGGAATTAAATAGTCGATCTTTTATTGTCTGGGACAGTCGAGTTTTTTAACACTGTCATTTGGTAAACAAGTCTATGTCTATGATACAACTTGAATGTTCTCTCAAATCCTTTCAATATCTGAGCTGTCTTGGCGAATTTGTTGTTCAAATGACAGAAACCCTAGCCGTGTTTTCTGATACACGTTAAACGTACCGCTCAAGTAGAAATCTAAATGAATGAGAGATATGATGTTCAGTGCTAACTTAAATCATGTTAGATCTATAAATATCTCTAAGCGTTTATTTAATAAAATGTTATAGTCAAAATATTTGATTGTAAGTTAGGAAATGAAGGATGGTGCATCTGAAAATTGAAAACAACAAAGGCTTCTCTGGATTTATTTGATATATTTAATCAAGATAATACCTTTACTTCACTATCGCTAACATAACTCTATCTCACGGACAAATTATTGAACCTGCGCCTAAAAAAATTATCCAGTTTTCGTAGCAAAGAATCACTCTATATCAGTTTTAAACATTTCATTATTACTAAACAGTTTCTCTTTAAAATGTTGGTATGTTCTGACAACTTGTTAGTCAGATGGAGCAAAGGAAAGAGCGTAAGCAGACCGAAGCAAAAATTCTGTATTTTGTCAGTTGATATTTTTCAAGTGATTCTGACAATAGTTGATCTTCCATTATAATTTAAGAGAAAAATGTCTTTTTCAAAACCCACTGATGGGCGTTTTTCTTTATTACTTACAATTGGTGATAATACTTCTCCACATTGACTGTTTTGGTTTGTTTAAACCCTTTATAATTTGAACTCACTTCATAAACCAACAAACACAACACATGATATATATTCAGTTTCACCCGCTGATCATGTTAGATCTATAAAAATATGTCTTATATTTAAGTGAGCCCTAACCATTGGTAATTTCATTGGATATGATTTTAGACAACCTGCTGTTCGTTACTGATGATGTATCTACAAAGGAATGTGTATGTAGTAATTCTACTCTTTAGTGATGAGGAGAGGGCCAGACATTGACTGAGCAGATGATGAAAGACCTATTTAGCAAATTTAGACATTTTTCCGAGTTTATGAATAAGTTTTATGATCGGAGTTTCCCTTGAATCATTTTGGATCAAACTGCACATGACTTTTGCGTGAAGATCGTCAACACTTCTACTATTTAACTAATAATCTTTTAGCTTGGCAGGCAGACATATTTGTGGAATATTTAATGCAAAACGAAAGAGTTGTTATGTACGTAAACCCCCACTATTTTCATCAACTCAGTTCAACCAATGACTCATGCGAATGTCAGGGTGCCGTTATTAGAAATTCTATTTAGTGACATTACTCAGGACAATAATGAGCCCAATAATTTTGTGATCGACTACATATTTTTGAGTGGAGTTTCAATATCGCTCGTTATAGCGAGGAACGTTGAAGTCAAACACTCAGCAGATAAGACTCAATGAAGTTGGAGGCGTTCTTGAACTTATCCCAGTGTACCATCGTCGAACAATCTAGAATGTTTACTTGCGTAGGTTCTAAAGCCACCTTGCAGAGATTGAATATTATTTGCAGTATAGTGTTTTACTAAGTTGGGGGCACGGTGAAGCAATGGTGGAGAGCCGAGTTCGAATTCCATTCAGATCCATTACATTCACTTAGGTGCTAATAACCTTGGGAAATGTAGGAATCCTCGTCTTCTCCCCACCCACCCAGTTATGCGTAAATAGCAGGGCAGACCGGATTCTATAGACTTGGATAGCAACTGGTCTACCGTAGAAAGAAATGGCATCCTTCTGCCGGGAAAAAATCTGCCTCGTCAGTCATGTATCGAAAGACACATGATCGCCTAAGCATGTATCACGCATGGCACATAACTAGCTGTTTTACTAAGCGTTTGATATAGCACAAGGCCAAAAGTTTCCGCCACCCAGTGAGAATAATTTATCTTGCGAGGCATGATTGAACATAAATTTAAAAAAATAACCTGTCTTGATGATTCCATTACCCATGCCAATCAGCTCTACGCAACATGTACATACCGAATATACACGTGTATAAGTCGATTTCATGTACAGCGCGAACCCTGAATTTTTTTGCATGAGTTAGAACGCCCCCGGAAAATAAAATTACCTGTGTATAGTGCAACAAGTCACCGAATAATGCATGACTTTTAACCTCTTAAAAAATACATATATATAGGGAGAATCTCTTTTACTTTTTTTTTTTTTTCGTAACAAAATGATAAAAAAAAAACTGGCACTATATTCGAGTATATACCGTATAAGCAATGAGATAGTAAAAATTGCGCCATTTTCGATATTAATTTCAGTAATTTTTAAGAGCAGAAAGAACGTAATTTTGCACATGTGGAAAATTACCAGACATAATCTCAGCTTCGGGACAGAATCTAACAACCCTTCGTTTATACTCTGAGTTGTTTGCACTCTCGTGCCCACTAGACATTCCATGCAATTTTTCTTCTTGTCATATTTTTCTTTATCTGGTGTGGGCTGAGTCACAAGCGAACGGAGATTCTTCAACATTGAAATATCCATCTCTCGCACGCTATCGCGAGATCTCGCCTCCAAAGATTCAGCAGACGAATGAATTGTATCTTTGTTCATTAAATAAAAAGAAAATGAACAAATTAATGAGAAATTGAAAAACATAAGCCGATTTTCTGAGTCAGTGTATTTTGTTAATGATTTATCTCAGTTGAGAGATTGTTGCAAACCAAGTAACGTTAACCATGCTACTAATGCTGGGATGGATACGAGAAAAACAGTCACGATAGAAGTTGTTAGATCAGATATTTTTCCTCCTCTATCCTAGCGTTCCGTTATTTAATTTTTTTTTTTTTGTCTTCGTGTTTCATCGTCTACTTCAAAGTTTCTCATTCGTCGGCATTTTTTTCTCCGTATTCGTTTACTATTTTTCAATCTATTAGTTGGAGCTTGACGTGTCTTTTAGAAGATCTAATTAAGACATTCCTATGTACGTAATGGTGATTTTAGGAAATAAAACAATTCAATTATTAAATATAAATTATATAAAAAACAATAATTTGAGTCTCTGTAATTTATTTTTTAAGCATTACGCCCCGAGCAAGGCGTGAAGCCACTAGGATGCAGGGGGTTGCAGAAGATTTGGAGCAAGATCAGATAGGAGTGATAGAAGAAGGGGTGAGGAGAAGGATATTGGATAGATCAAAGTAACTGGAGGTGTCGATTGACATTACATTTGAATAGTTGGAGATTATAGCTCTCAGGGAAACAGTAATAGGGAAGCGTGTTCCACAGGCGAGAGGTGCGAGGCATGAAGCTATTGGAGTAGAAGAGACGGCTACATTTAAAAGTTTCTACAGTGTAAGGGTGGGAGCGGGATGCCAGTCTCGTAGGGCGCTTGAATTCATGGAGTCTGGGAACCAGTGAAAGCAGCTCATCGGAGCAATTACCATGAAAGTATTTGTAGAAAAGACAGAGAGAGGCGACGGCGCGTCTGTGAAAGAGTGACTGTAGACGAGACGCCAGATCAGAGACAATTATATTACATATCCGTCTCTGGATCTTGTAAGAACTCCGAGGTAAACAGAAGATGATTGTCCCTTCTGAAGTAAGCTGACACGACTCTCTACACATGATTTGTCCTTATTATCTGTAAATTATCAGGCATTCTTGAGAAAGACAGTGCGTTTTTTTTCTCTTGTTTTCTCCAAGTTTTAGAATTCAGAATTTTCCTTCAATTTTTACCATCTAACTCTAATAGAAGGAAAACTCTACTGTACTTTGAAGGTGTGGTTAAGGGACTGAATCATACATTTCCAAATGACATTGGTGTGAAAGTGAACTCAACAGACCAGACTGGAATTTGAATTCAGTACGACGATTCCACGTTTCGTGACGATATCCATACACTACCCAGGTAGACCATTCCTCTTGTAAAGAATTTGGTCGTCAAATAGTACGATACATTATGGCCTTAACCGTTTGAGACCTGAGCTCCTGAGTCAAAATTCGCAAATAATTGGTATTTAATGTTTCACGGTAGATATGAAAAATAGTTACAAGTGTTTGACCACCGTTCTAAGACATTTTTCTCTACCACTGTTCAACCGATAAACCGGTGTTCAGACCTCAAAGCGTTAAGCCTTACTAATTTTAAAGCCACTATTGTAGGGATCCTCGCTAACCGCAAACAATTGCTAATGAGTTTGTTCGTAAATATTGTTTGGTTCATTTTTGTGTTAAGAAAGACATGTTGATAAAAGCTTCAAAAAGTTCAATATCGAATAAAGATAATTATATTAATGGCTCTAATTAATAAATATAACTTCACGTAAAAATTTATCTCGTAACAATTGGCATGGTTTAGGCATTGCCTGTACTCATGAAGCGAAAAGCAAATTTTCGAACAAGAAAATTTAAAATTTAATTTAAATTTAAAAAAAAAAAACAGCTAGCATCTGGCGTGTTTTCATTTTCAGAATTGTTTTCTTAGACTATTTGCCCTACCAATGCTATATTACTCAGTGCTGTACTATTTTACCGATTGCTAGGTAGAGAAACGTAGATTTATGCCTTTTGCCAAGACGTTAAATACGAATATATAATTAAAATCTGCTCACTGATTCCGCCATGACTGAAAAGAGAAATTCCATCAAATCAAAAAATTCGGTTCACAAAGGTTGGAATCTATTAAAATGATAAACATTAAAGGCAAATTTCATTCGAACGTTCATGAAAGAAAAAATATGGAATCTCATGGAAATGGAGAAAAGAAGTGGTCGAAAGAGTTAACGAAAGATGGAATGAAAGAAAATATTTTATAAAATATACAAAGAGTTAGAAATAAAAATGAAATGAATAGAGTGAAGGAATGAATAATAATTTACCCTAGCAATACTATATGCGTTAGTGCCGTACTATTTTACCGATTGCTAGATGGAGAATCGTTGATTTATGCCTTTTCCAAGGAGATCAATACAAATTGAACGCATTGAAATCTCCTCACCGATTTAACCATCAGCGAAAGAAGGAATTATATAAGATCAAATTAGCTTGGTCAATCTAACGATATAATAATTTTTTTGTGGACATTACTTATTAAAATATTATAGTCAGAATCACTATGAAGAAAAATGTTTTTGGTTTACACTAAAATCATAAAGTTAGATATCGTCGTATACTTAGCCCCGCTGTCAGGGTAATATAACAATTATGCCAACCGAATTTTCAAACGCAGTAGATTTTTCTGTTACACTATTGCAAGTGCAGAGATTTTCAATTATTTCAAACAGAACTAAGTCTTTTCTCTTTACATTTTCTTTTTTGATGAAACCCTAGACGACATTTAAATGTTTCAAAGCAGAACGTATGATATGGGGAAATTTATGATATTAGAATTGTGTAAACGTCTCCAGAAAAAAAAGAAATGTTTTCGAGTTGAAATTGTCTAGTTTTTAAGAATGTTTACGTAATCACAAACAACATATTATTGTCTTCCGGCCATATCACGTTGAAACACCGGCTCCCATAAGATCATCAAAGTTAAGCAAAGCGAAGCTTGTCAGTATATAGATAGGTGACTGCTTGTGAATACCAGGTGCTGTAATCTTAGAGGTGCGGTTGGTGTAATGGATAATGGCTTGGAAATGCTAAACGGAGTGCCGATTTCCAATTCCCGTTGGGTTCGTTGTATTCCCTTACGCGCAAATTCGTTTAGGAAAGGTAAGAATCCACGTCGTCTTCCACCCAGCTATTGGTTAATTATCACTAAAACATTATCATGTCTAAAAATCTTCTTACAATCTAAAAATTTATTCTGACTTTAAATAACACGCAATGGTTGAGAAGTTATATCAAACGAATCAATAAAAAAACAAATACTACTGCATTACTACTACTAATACTACTACTACTACGAAGAAGAAGAAGAACAACAACAACAACAACAATAATAATAATAATATTAATGTGGACACGGATAATGAATTAGATGTTGTGATTTCAGTTCCTGCAGGATTCGCTTTCTTTCAAATCGTGCTGATACCCTTGGAAAAGACATGCATCCATTTAACACCAAATATGTTGAAAATAGCAGGGCAGACTTTTCTGGTATCCCTTGGGTGTTCCCAATTCTAGGATGAAGAAAAATCAGTATTCAGAACCCGCTTAAAGAAGGGTGAGCTCCGTCATGCTATAATTCCCAACACATGCTACTGTTCCTAGCGTCACAGTAAATGTGCTGCCCTTATGACCCTTATTTACAGGACTATTCTTATTAGTATTTGAACGATGGAAACGGAGTCGTATTCGAGTGCACATTCCTTTGGGCATAATTGTATTTCTCTATAGTAACTTTGAGAAATAAAATAGCAGAAAACGGACATTCTCCGCCAAATGCGTGTTTCTTTGCCTTTACGAGTTCTTTGACATAGTATATCTTTTAAACATTACAGAACGGATCAAATGTTGCAGTAAAACTGATGAAGAGGCATGTTTGCAATCATTCTGAAGTGTACTTCAATAGGTTTCAGACGAATTTTCAAGCTTATTTTGCTTAGTATTTATTTTTTATATGTCATAAGAAGAAATTCTGTGTATGCATTTTTTGGTACAAATTGCGTTTATTTTTTTTTATTTTTTTATTGTTTTGGCTTCATTATTTACAGTATTCGGACTATTGTCCTCATCTTTGTCGCCATATTTATCAGAACGTTTCGGCCGTTGTACGCTCCGGCCTTCTTCAGGTGGTTGGAATTTCGAACTAAACCCTTTATTTCGCTCACTCGGGTAGACTGTTCTAGTTCCACGTGCCATGTTTGATGGATGAAACGTTGTGATAAATATGGCGACAAAGACGAGGACAATAGTCCGAATACTGTAAATAATGTACATAATAACTCATCTCAGAAATATAGACATACTTTGTTTTGGTTTCTTTGACTTATCGACATACTCGTACCGATAGCCATATTGGATAGCGAAAGGAATAGGGAGTGAGCCTTAACGAGAAATGAGCGGATTCGTTATATGCCTCACTGTTTAAATGAATCGCTGCTTTGGCCGAAGTCAAAGTAATGTCATTATGGATTTTGAAAACGTAATAATAATAATACTGATGACGATAATAGTAATATCAATAATAATAGAAGTGCAATAAGAAATGGGAAACAGTTGTTTACACTTTTATATTAACAATGCCATACTGACAAGGCCGCAAGGAATGGGACACGAGAATGAGTAGCGCCTGTTGGTGATATCCTACGTACGTTTAAAATCAATATTCGAAATCCTTTTTCTTTTATTTTATATTTTCATTTTATTTTGTCACAGACAATAAGGCAATTACCTTATATGCTTATTTTGGAAAATAACTCATCTACTTAACAATTTTCAAAACAACTTATCTGTCTATATATATATAAATATATATATATATATATATATATATATATATATATATATATATATATGTGTGTGTGTGAAAAGTGTATATATATATATATATATATATATATATATATATATATATATATTATATATATCGTTTACTTACTAGAAAGAGCTCAATATCAGAGATAGAGCTAACATATTTGGTTGATTGATGTGAGTTTGTGACCCTGGGTTTTGCTTTTGATCGTCAGATAAACCCTGACGATCGCAAAAAAAGTGAAACTAGGGTCACAAACTCACATCAATCCAAACAAATATATATATATGTGTGTGTGTGAGTGTGTGTGTATAGTGTGGATGCTTATCTATCGTGCTATATAATTCTTTTCGTATTCTATATATCGGTTTCTTTTAATTATATATCTGTCATTTTTCATTATATATTTAATAAGTATATCTACCTTTACTCATTATATATGTAATCTATCTATCTGTATATATCTCTCTCTCTATATATATATATTTTACAATGAATCATTCATACATTCATTTTGTATGAATGATTTATTGCAATATAATTTGAAATGCACCAAGTTATATTTCTGTGACCGTCTTATTTAAGTCTTGCTTATTGATTATTCGCTTTATCTATGGAATTTCCAGCATGCTCCTGTAAAACCAAATTTCTGCTGCACCTAGTTTTCTCTTCATTCGTTGGTAAGAAAGAAAACAGTACTGAACTGCTCCATGATATCTCTCTTTCTTTACCGTAGCGAATTCTGGACAATCTCCTCAAGAATGAAGGAGAAACTCAAGCCAACAGATTAGGTGTGGTTCTACAGAAGGATGCTAATGATACCATTAGCCGAATATATGAACAACAAGGTTTTGGAGAAGATGCAAACAAAGAGGAAACTAATACTTAACATCAGTAAGAGGCTGGTTAAATTTCTGGGACACGTAATATGAAAGGATGGCTTGGAAAATCTAATACCCACAGGGCGCATAGAGGAAAAGACGGACAAGAGAAAGCAACGTGTGACATACTCAACGGCCATTAGCAAGTGAATGGCAAAACAGGATCTGGGAGAAATAAAAAAATAAAAAACTTATTGAGAGCTACAAGTGACATGAGTAGGTGAAGAGCCACGATCGCCTATGACTTGAAAGTACACGGAACATAAAACATGAAAGAAGTAGGACTGACGTGACAGGAAAGCATGTCGCACGTTAGCTCAGCGGATGGTTTAAGCCGGTCGCAAACCTGAGTGAGGGAGATGTCGACAGATCAGAATTCTCGAGACCCTCAGTTGAATTCGCGATATTTCAGACATGTTCAAAACCAAGAGAAAGGAAATCCGTCATTGTCTCAATGCCACGTCTACGAGTCACTTCAGCCATTCGCATACCATTCTGGCCTTTGCATTCTGTAACAATAGCAAGAATATCACTCTTCTCTTTTTTTGCCGAATTTTCCGTTTCTCAGCACCTTGTTTAGAAATCATTTAACAGAATTCTTCTACACACATTATAGCATCCCAGAAATCCCATCTTTATCGTAGATGAACAGGGTTATAGACGTATGCACTTCTGTTATACTCAGGACAATTTCACTCAATTTAATATTCTCAATAATATTCTGAGAGATTTTTTTCATTTAACACATGCCATAGTTGAAAGATTTGTTAAATAATGTTATCGAACAGCGAATCATAAAGAGTGAAAGCTGCAATAATAATCATAAAAATATATTATAAGTACTACGGTTACTGTTATTACTACTAATATTTTTAATAATAAAGATAACATTTTTATTTAGTTGTAACTGAATTCTAAAACAGGTAATGAAGAGAAGATTTTTAAAAAATAAAAGCAAATATTTTTGTACAAAATGCTTTGACCTCTGCTATCGTTCCTGAAATTCCATTTTGCAAACACCGCAAGATAATTCCAATATAGCAAATCTCTCTGCTACCGACGAGGCGACAGAATGGAGTCATATTAATGTTTTGACAACGCCGTGGAACCATGATTTCAGTTACAAGCCAGATAGTTATGCCTGGAATAATGTTACAATCGCCGACTATGCAAATCCTGTAGAAGAAAACATACTGCAAATGTAACGGTGTATTGTTATCTAGGGAATTCTATACAACTGTTGTCAATGGATTGCTTGACAAGACGTAATGACTTTCTTAAAGAGACCGTGAGTTAACCATAAAACTGTAAAAGCTCTCAACCTTAGGAACAGTAAAAGAAAAAAAAAATCTGGTGATGTTCTCCTTGAATGTTAGACTGCGAAGATATTGGTTTAAAACTAGTGAATTTAATAATAATAATAATAATAATAATAATAATAATAATAATAATAATAAAATAATAATAATAATGACGACAATGATGATGATGTGGAAACTTCAAACTACGATTATCCCAGTTGTGATAGGGGCATTCGGTATAATAAGGAAAGTTACCGAAATCATGTGAGTAAAATTACTGCACAAAGCATCTGTGAACTACAGAAGTTATCATTGTGCAGAACTGCATATATAATCAGCAAAGCCCACCTCTATCTAAACAAAAAGTACTAAATGTGCTTAAATAACTCTTCTACAGTGTCCCTTTTCTTCATACACGGCGGAATGATATTAAGACAATTAAAAATCACTCACACCCATGATGATAGCACACAACAACAACAATAATAATAATAATAACAATAAAGAAATACAAAAAATAGTTCTAAAGAAATACAAAAAATTATTCTAAAGAAATACAAAAAATTGTTCTAAAGAAATACATGCGCAATGTCATGATGCCATTTCTAAACTTAGGTCCCTGGGCGGGACCCGGAAAGAAATGAGTACACATCGGAAATCAAAAGAAATATTAATAATAATAATAATAATAATAATAATAATAATAATAATAAAAGAGATTTATCTATGTAAAATGTTTGTAAACTTAGCTGCTTTTATTTTTGTTTTTCTTTTAAAAAATGATCACTGGTGAAGTCATGAAGCCATTTATCATCTTAGGTCTCTTGTTAGGACCCGCAAGAAAATATTTATACAAAAGAAATCAAAGGAAAAACAACAACAAAAACAACAATAATAATAATAATAATAATAATAATAATAATAATAATATTTGTATTTGTAGTTTGAGTAATAATCAAATCATATTAATCGGAATAAATTAATTTATTTTAAATTATATTTAAATATAGATTCGTTTCTCCTTCTTCTCCTTTGTGACGTGTCCCTTCGGGACGTTGGAATTCATGGCTCTTCACAATTTCTTCTTCCTACGTAGATCTTAATAAATTTGTCCTTTTGTTATTGCTCATAAACCCTGACCTGCCATCTATTTACACAAATGCATTACTTAGTTTCCCTCTACCAGCTTACCTTCTATTTGCTCTGCGAGCATCAAATTTATCAAGACCTCCTTTCTCATTGTGTTCTCTCGAAATTTCAACCGTTTCCTCCTCATTTTAAGTATAAATATCATAATTTGCTTCAATTTTAACGAAAATTTGCGTCGGCGCACATGTTCAGTCCATGATATTTTCAGCATCCTTAAGTAGAACCATGTTTCTGTTACTTCGTCTTTTCTTCCTCTGCGACATGTCCAGTATTCACTGCCATACAGATAGACAGATATCACTTACTGACTGAAAATCTTTCAGTAATCCTCGAAGATTGACATAGAGATCGTTTTCTACATGAGACACGAGCTATTTCTTTCAATAGTAAACAGTAATATGTACGTGTGTGGATTTCTTAAAGTCAATAATTGCAGATGTGCAGTTATTATCTGGTAGAGCTTTGAATACATCAGTTCATACAAAACATTCAAATATCATGAGCATGAATAACTAGCGCAAAAAATATTAACTTAAAAAAAAGAAAGACGTAGTTTTCCCTGAGCTGGATTTCATCTCACGTCGAAATGAAAGCGAAATCTTTCTGTTTATGCTCGAGGTAAAACTTTCTTGAGTGGAATCCAATTTTAATCATGGCGGTCATTTCGCCGCTGCGTTAAACTCGCGTGGGTTCACTGCCACAGAAATGTCAAAATCCGAAGAACAGCAAATGGAGAATAAAAAAAAATAAATCAAAGAAAAAAAAAATGGCGAACAGTTATAGAATTCAGCATCTTTTAGCTGAAATTGGGCGATGGTTTTCATTTTTAAAAGAGATGGATGAAAGCAGAAGAATGTGCTAATGAAGGTAGACGGGAAGGATGTTTTTCAAAGAAATAAAGAAAGAAAGAAGTTCGGTTTACAGAAGTTGGAATCTATTAAAATATAATTAAAAATTGAAGAAAGAAAACTAAGAAAAGTGAAGAGAAAATGTAATGGTACACGTTGAAGTCAAATTTCATTCAAACGTCCATGAAAGAAAAGAAATGCAAGCTCATGAAAATGGAGAAAAATAGAGTTAACAGAAAGAGGGAATAAAATGAAATATTTTATAAAATATGGAAAGAGTTGGAAATGAAAAATGAAATGTATAAAATCAAGGAATGAGTAATGATAAAAAAAAGGAAGAAAACAAAGAAGGAAATAAATAATACACAACGAAAATAAAATAAAATAAAAAAAAAGACAAGAAAAATATACGAGCAGAAATATCTTGAAATATCTGGGGAGAAATGAGAGATTAATGAAAGAACAAAATAAAATTGAAAGAAAATCGTGAAGGAAAAAAGAAAGAGATCAAGATAGTTAAAAATCAAGAAAGAATAGAATTAAAAAGAAATATTTCAAAACTGAAATATAACAAATAAGTAAATAAAAAAAAACGAAAAGAAAGGAAAGACGAAGGAAGTCACAAAAGAATATTTAAAATAAAGGGACAAGAGAAAGAAATAAAAACGGAAATAAAAGATGATAAAAGAAAAAATCAACAGAAATAAAATCATAACAAGTAAAAAGGGAATAAACAGGTAACCATTTCAAAATGAAATATCCCATTGTTAAGACAAGAAATATGGCAATATAACTCTCAAAGCAAAAATAGAAGTTTAAATTGAAAGAAAGGATATCGTATTTAAGGAAGGACAGAAATAAAACCATTTGGGAGTTAAAGACAGAATAAAAATATAACAAGAAACGAAGATAAAGAATTTAAAACCAGGAACTGAGCAGAGCCAACACTTAACTTTAGCTAAAATAAAAGCTCCAATCCTCAAAAACAACAATATGATAATAAATTGCAAATCAATTAATTCCTGCAAATTATATTTTGGTTGAGTTGCATTTGGAATTTCTCATTTGGATTTCTTTGGAGTCTTCATTTGCTTCTAGGTCACTATTTATAACAAAACGCGAAAAGAAACCATTTTGGTTTTCCTTGCTTGAAGGAAACAGATTGAAATATTCTAATGATGAATAGTGGTTTCATTTTCCCAAATTTCCATTGCAACATGAAACCATTTAAAATAATCAAGGATTTCGGTTCAGTATTTGCATTTACAGCTTGTTTAAATTCTGTAAAGCTTCTTCGTGTGGGCCTTACTGATTTTCCATTTAGGATTTATTAACGCATCGGGTGGATAATCACTTTTAGTGTTCTTTAATGGCAGGCAATTTGTGCAAGCATCATGAGCTAGTAACGTTAACTGCAACCTAATTTGGTTTTGGTAATTCGCGATTTTTAATGGAAATAAATAAACTCTCTTGGTGAGTAACATGTTTATGTAAATTAAGAAAAAGTAGAAAAAGAATAGCAATAAACATTTCTTTTCTCTTACAGTTATTCAAATTTGCGTTAAAAAAATTACTAAAGATGCACAGATCTGTATACTCTTATCTCTGGAATCACTGAATATATTTTACTCTGAAACATTATATACAGAAAGAATAGACCCCCACCCATTCAGTTATGAAGCATATACCCTCTTCAATTGGATTTATTAACCTTCCACTATATATATATATATATACCGAAAATATAAATGGTTTAAATTTATTCACTCTCTCTCTCTCTCTCTTTCTTTCTCTGTATATATATATATATATATATATATATATATATATATATATATATATATAGAGAGAGAGAGAGAGAGAGAGAGAAAGAGAGAGAGAGAGAGAGAAACATATGATACCATGTTCCAATATTTACTTGTTTAATGCACATAATTTTATGTTCCTATTACAAGTACGTTCTTACTCATCAATTAGTATTCCATGTATTGGTTTGTAGGACTCAGAGAAAAAAAAAACATCATTGGAAATAGTATATTTATTGAGATAAGTAAATATACACTACATAATTGCTATATAAGTCATTTTACGATCAACTTTCACTAAACAAAAGGCAGTCAGGCCTCGATATTGACAGAGTCTTGATGATGACAGAACATTACTTAAGGATGACTGGGTAGACTTTTGGAACAATGCTAGGAAATATATATATATATATATATATATATATATATATATATATATATATAGGTTTCCGGTTTCTTCTAAAGTATAGGTAAATTATATGCTTCTAACGTCTCCGCCTGAACTACAAGGATTTCTTTATATGCAATCAATAGGATTTCTTGATATAAAACGGCCGAATCATAAAGGACGAAAGTGCGAAATTAATAAACGGTGCGAGTTTAAGAAATCCGTGAAGGTCGAAATATTTTTTTTAAATAATGATTTTACAAAAAATATTTACCACTCTCTATTCGTAACCTAAGAAAAAGATTGTTAAGATTCTCAATAAATATGGCTATCAGTTCGATAGGAATTTAAATTCACTGGAGCTGTTGACAATAATCGATACCGTAGGAAACAAATAGAGCAATCTACGAGACATTCTTCTTCTTTAATATGCCGTGTACCTTCAGGGTGTCGGCGATCATAGCTCTTCACAATTTGCTCTCCTTTATAAGTCTTAATAAATTTTGTCTTATGGCTATCTCGTCTAAAGCCTCATCGACATCCATTTACTCTAGCTCACCCTTTGCCTACAATATGTCTTGGGAGTATCAAATATTACAAGCCCTCTTATTATGCGTTCAATAAATTCTTATTGTTTCTTCTTAATAAAACTATTAGAACGCAAGACTTTACTGAGTGTTAGAGAGTATGTGAAAATTACTATTAAGGAGAGAGGAAAACAAAATAACAGTAATTAAGGAGACAGAAGATAACGATTGATACTGAATGTAAATCAATGAAGATCAAAGTTGACTGGGAAGCAAGAAGATGGAAGAGAGTTCCACAACCAAGAAGTGCAGTAGAATGAACTGTTATCGTAGAACTTACGTTTACATATATCATTTCAACTGTAAAATGATGAGATTTGCCGACAATGTAATGTTGCGCTTATTTTCATGAAGTATAAATGTCCTTTTCATTTCCATTGTATCTAAATCTTCGTTGATACTTACATTGCCGATTCATGGTATTCTGGGCATCCTTCAGTAGAACCAGGTTTCTGTTGCTTCAATTCTTTTCTTCATCTACGAGGACTGATATTACATAAGAGTCTAATACAGTTTTCTTTGTTTCTACCGAAACATGCCCAAATAATAAACTCTCCTTTCTCGACCCAAAGCGATCGTGTTGCATGGAATAAATCAATGTCTTTATACAAAGAGCAATGACGTCTTAGAACGACAAGCCGATCCCCACCAAAAGAATGAAAATGAAAAAAAAGGAGCAGAGAAAAATATCGTGAAACAGAAATAAATCCTTCAACATGTAATTTTCATCAGCATGCCATTCGTTATATACCAGTTCGCAAGACATGCGCAGCTCTGACAAATATGATAAATCTACGAGGAGTCCTCAATTCTCTCACTTGGGCTGGGTATGATGTACGATATACAGTTGCCAGGGAGAGGAAACAAGGCTGATTTTTCCGTTTGTTTATTAGTTTCATAATTTCAAAAGAAGTGGCCAGAGTAACAATTCCGTTCAGTTCGTGTAAGCTTCTTGTTATGAGAGTTTACAAGAAGAAACCAAGTTTATTGTCAGGCAAAAGAAAATGTGAAGGCCTCATAAGAACATAACGAGACGCCAAACTGAATGATTTTCTCTTTTACGTCTTATCATTACGGCTTAAGTTTGTGTGTTATTTAAAGCCAGGTCTTTTTTTCTTAAAAGATGCTAAGCTATCTAGTAAAATTATTCAGTTAAGATTTTCTTAAAAGCGTCAGTTTATGATATAAACTGACTTGAATTTGTTTGGAAGGGAGGTATTAATGCGACTTTTAAATGAAGTTAAGAGTTATATACACATACATATTTATAAGTAACTCCCAAAACAATGATATCTCTCATCCGATCTAGCTCTAATATTTCAGTGCGAGAGTAATGGCTAGTTACATCTAATACCTCGAAAACGAAACCAGTTAAATTCTATCATCGCCGACTGGATCAGAAACCAGTCATGATGAATGAATGTCCCCTCTGCCTTGAACGTCTATTGAGCCTTAAACCATTAAATATCCATCGTTAAGGATGCAGAAAAAATCGTCGACTTCCTGTTCCGCTCCAGTTATTACCTGAATCCTCGTTCTATCTTCTACCATTAAAGAGCCAGATCAGGCCTAAATCGAATACTACTGTCATATCTGGGCTTTATATATATATATATATATATATATATATATATATATATATATATATATATATATATATATATATATGTGTGTGTGTGTGTGTGTGTGTGTGTTGTATGTATGTGTGCATCTTTGTAGGTACGTATGTATAAGGCATCTACACTATACTCTGCTCTTAACCAGTGACACTAGAGATTGAAATTTTGATCTTAAACAGAAGCCACAGATGAAATGATACTTAGTGGATATGTTGATCTTTGCACGGGTCTTGAAAATTAAATGAAATAATATTACATACATACCTATTTTACCATGTAAGAATAATGCATTATTTAGTATCTGTCTATATTTCTGAGATGAGGTATTATGTATACTATTTATATTATTCGGGCTATTGTTCAGCGAAATAAAGGGTTCAGCTCGACATTCCAATCACTTGAAGAAGGCCGGAGCGTACAACGGCCGAAAAGTTGTAATAAATATGGCGACGAAGATGAGGACAATAGTCCGAATAATAGTAAATAGTATACTTTTTTGTTATTAAAATTGACTATTTTTAACATTGATATTAACATTAAGAAACTTAAACATTTTTTTGAGAATAACAATTACTATTAGCAGACAAATGTCATTATTTAACTCGTAGCTGGGGGTGTATATGAAGTCATGTAACAAACCCAAATATAATTTGAAATCGGCTCTCCGATTTTACGTTTTCACCCTCTATATATTAATCCACGAGATCCCCAAATGTATAGATATGTTTCATTTTTTGAAGAGAAATTTTGACTGATATTTATTTGCTGCTCGATGGAGATAATTCCTTTTTATTTATATTAATCAAGATAGAACACGTCCCTCTTTCAATTAAGGTACATAATCTTCATGAAATACAACAAACTGAAAGGCTGGAGAAAAACGTAATGTAAAAAGACTTGTTTTTAATAAAAACACCTATTTTGTTCAGTTGAATTGGCAGGAAATTAAATCGTCGTAACAGGTATGCTAATGTCAAACGCTATATCACAAACTCCAATACACATTTAGTGTCACTGTCGGGCATAATTGTATATATATATATATATATATATATATATATATATATATATACAAGAAGCCCATTTTAGTTATTTATATCTATCCCCGGCTGTGTTATAAAATATTTTATGAATGAAAAGCTTAATATAAATTAAAATATGTACACATGGTTTCTTCGTATACAATATGAGAGGTGCGACTAAAAGTAAGATTTGTATTTTTTACCAAAGGATCAAAGAAACTATATTCGACAAGTAAACAAAAATATATTTAACACATTCCGCTGCTAACTACGGAGATCTTCGTTTTTCTTATCTTGCTCCAGCTGGCTAAGTACGGAAACCTACGTTTTTTTGCATACCGCTGGTATGATGTCCCGTTGCGCCATCTATCGTAAAATCACAAAGGACAATGCTTCAAAAGATATCATGTGTATACCCATTACTGATCTGGTAAGCCATTCCATTTTTATGGATATACATCCATGAAAATGGAATGCTGTAAAACACGCTGGTGCCAGTTTTCTGTGTAATCAAATATGTAGGTTGAAATTTGGCATTTTCTTTAAAAATGGCTGACCGGATGGGGGCAGCACTAGGCAAATGAGTAGCAGTGAAAGTCTTAATATAGTAAAACAGAAATTTACGCTTTGTAAAAAATTCTTTAAAATAATCATTTCTTTTACTCTCCTTTTCTCTCTCTTTGTTCACTTAAAAGAATTAAATTAGACGTATTGACTCCAAGTATTTATTCAGAAGTCCTGGGCGAAATAAAACTGAGACAAGGCGGTTGGACGATCAGAATGCGCGTGTCGGTCATATTTCACAGACAATCTTAGCGGCTGCCGCCAACAGCTCACGCTTCCAAAGTACGCAAAGGCGCAATTCCCTTCCTAAAATAAACATGACAAAGCTCGTGTAGCGAGTTTTAAAACGGGGGCCGGCAAACACTCACTTTTCTCTAGATACATATTAGATTACGTTTCAGTATGCATTTGCAGGTTTCTTTTTGGGCGGTAAAGCGAAAACAGCAATATTTCTGCATATACGAATTGTTGACTCTATGAAACGCGTAATTATAATTCTATCTGTCAGGAAATTTCTTGGAAGGTGGGGTAACGTAGCCACGCTCTATATAGGATTTTATATTTAAATTCTGTGCGATCAGTGTCGTAAAAATAATGTAGAATTCATCTAAAAATATAGATAATATGTTTGTACTTGATAAAAAATTGTAAATGAATATTTAAATATATTCCCCGAATATGCGAGGAAACATATGTACATCTGTATTAATCCCGTACACTATATATACGTCTATCTATCTATCTATCTATCTATCTATCTATCTATCTTCCTCATTATGTTTCTCTCCATCTATCTTCCTCGCTATGTTTTCATCTATTTATCTACTTACCTCATTACTTATCTAGATCTTATCTTTCTGCCTCATTATGTTTCTATCGATCTATCTAGCTATCACATTATATTCCAATCTATACCACTGACTGATTATGTTTCTATCTATCGATCTGTCTAATTATGATTCTTTCTACCTCATTTTTCTATCTATCAGTCACAATATATTCCTTTCTACTTGTCACAATATATTTCTGTCACAATATCTATCTATTACAATATATATCTTTATTTATATCTATCACAATAAGTTTATATCTATCACAATATATTTCTATCTATTTATATATCTATATATATATATATATATATATCTGTCGTCTCATTATGTTTATCTATCTGTCTATCGTCCCATTATTTTTATACTTATTTGTCTGTCGTCCCATTATTTTTATATCGATCTATCTATCGTACCATTATTTTTATATCTATATCTCATAATTTTTATACCTCTCTATCGATCTATATATCTATCGTCTCATAATTTTTATATCTATCGTCTCATAATTTTTATACATATTTATCAATCTATATATCTATCGTCTCATAATTTTCATATCTTTCTTATGATCTATCTATCTATCGTCTCATATTTTTCATATCTTTCTCTTGATCTATCTATCTATCTATCTATCTATCTATCGTCTCATAATTTGTATATCTATCTCTTGATCTATCTATCTATTAATCTATCCATCAAACCAAACACATACAGACTTTTACAAAAATGATGGGGTTCACTGGATTTGGCTTAATTTATCAAATACAATCTTAATGACAGATTCACGAGGATACATCCTCGTTATAAATGTCCTGAAAATTTCAAATCAACCTATTCTCCTTAAATATCGGGATCTCTATTCTTCGTCAGTGGACAATTTATGAGTAGAATTAGAATTTCATATGATAACAACATTTCTGTTGCTCAAGTTGAATATGCACAAATTATGTGGTTTTGTCATTTTATATGTTGTTTTCTTGATGTTCTATAGCATCAGTCTTTGCGATATGAAGTGCATAAAATTCCTTTTAAAGACCTAGAGGCTTCATACATTTGGAAGCGTTTTTAATCATTAATCTAAGAAAACGGTTGCATATATATATACAAAGAGGTAATGAAAGATTCTAAACTTGAGCTATATTAAATAAATAGTTCATGTTTAGGATATTTCATTAGGTCTTTGTATAAGAAAAAAAAACATTCTTTTTAAATTTTTTTCTGGCTCTGTGTTCCTTCACATTTCGAAATTTTCATCTCGGCGCTGTTAACGCGCAAACAGTCACATTCATATATATATATATATGTATGTGTGTTGTATGAATATATATATATATATATATATATATATATATATATATATATATATATATATATATATATATATATATGTATGTATGTGTGTGTGTTTCTGCATTGTTTCTGTATCTTCATAATTATAAATACTTTTATATTTACAAATAGATACGTATTAAATATTTCCAAGACATTTATTAATTTTATATGTATTATTTCTCATATTTTCCATTCATACTCCATAGTTCACAAACACACGCATATATATTTATACATACATATATATTTATACACACACATACATATATATTTATACACAAACACACACATATTTATACACAAACACACACATATATATATATATATATGTTAAAGCCGTAAGGGTTGTATTCTGCGTAGCATAGGATATCCTCATCAAATCATTGACTTCGTAGCTAAGTGTTGTGGTACGATCCACCTAATTTACATAGTGGAGTACCGACCATATAAATATGGTTGGTACCGGGAAGACGGGGGGAGGAAGAAGAGATCCAATCCAGAGACTCTGCCCGACTGCGACTAAGTTAACCCATTCTACAGGAACGGTCTTCCCAAGAATATACCAAACTATCTGTAAATATTGTGCACACGTTCTTGTTTAAGTACATTTTGTGTTGTATTATTATTACTCCATGCTTTATTCAAGTTTCAACACTAAGGAAGCTCCATTCTCCAGTAAACGAATTAAATTACTGAAAACAGAGTCCTATTAGTATATTGATACAACTCACAAATTTACGTAATGGTTAAGATTATTTAAGTAAGATTATTTAATAAACATGTTTCTTGTTACAGCGACCCAAATACCTGACTTCAACATCTTTCTGTACAATGAAGCATACAAGAAGAGACTATATATAAACTCAATCATAATAAAACATATAATACTGTAATGTAGCCCATTCTCTCTTTACGATAAAATATCACGTGTTCTACACACACACACACACAAATATATATATATATATATATATATATATATATATATATATATATATATGTGTGTGTGTGTGTGTGTGTGTGTGTGTGTGTGGATTATGTGAGGGCGCAGAATCACTAAATGTAAACAGTAGATAAGACAATAAACAATAAATAAAATATACTTCGAACCCAGTTTGAACAGAAGTTCATTTGTGGTGGGATAATATCACGTGATCAATATGGCGGCTGTTCGTCCGGTCGTCTTGTTATTGGGCCACACGCTGATGGCAACTAGTGATAAGAGCCATGTATTTTGCATATTTATGGCTCAGCCAGGATTGTATAGTGTGGTGTTCAAACGAGAAGCATTACTACCCGTGCAGAGGGTTGCTGTGTTCTGTGCATCATTTTTTTTTTTTTTTTGTGCGAATGCAGACCTGGGCAAAAAAGCCAGGCACAGAACGGATGCATGAACTGTATATGTAATTAGTCTCCCTTTAGTTCTCGCCGAAAAAGAAAATTCTATTCACAAGGCATATATATATATATATATATATATATATATATATATATATATATATATATATATATATATATATATATATATATTTGGTTAGAAATGTACTGAATATTTGCGTGTGCACATATATGTTTTCGTAGGATGATAAAAGAAAAAATATGCAATAATTTTACAAGTTTCCAAAAAGTGGTATTTCATACGTTGCCTGCGCGAAGACGTGTGTGTGTGTGTGTGGGGGGGTCTTCAGTTGTACGGATATGAGTTTGGGACCCTGGGTTTCAGGCTTTTACGATCATCAAAAAATTTCAGTGTCACCAAGAGGGACACATTCACATTCATACATCGTAAAGTAAACATATCCATACACACCATGGTCACAAACAGATAACCATACAACTGAATATATTAGCTCTATCCCTGAGGTTGAGCACTTTCACTAAGTACTGCACATATAAATCAATAATATATATATATATATATATATATATATATATATAAAAGAAATATGTTGTAGTGGTTCCAACGAGAGAAAAGTATGTATATTAAAAAGAAGAAAGAGAGGTGCCGCAAACGTTTTTGGTTGTAATGTGGATTTATTTAGAAAAAATATTATGCTTTGTTTTACATAATTTTACGACACGTGTTTCTGGTCTCGCGACCGTCTTCAGGTAAAAAGTGGAGATTTCCACATATTATTAAAAATAATTAATTTTTTCCTTATGTTCAATGTTAAATATTCTCGATATGAGACATTCTCTGTTTGTGTGTTGGTAATCCGAATTTCTTTCTTGAATTTAACATTGAACATAAGGAAAAAATTAATTATTTTTATAATATATATAAATTATATATATTTATGAAGACGGTATGAGACTAGAAACATCCATTAAAAATTATGTAAAAGAAAGCATATTTTTTCTAAATAAATCCATATTACAACCAAAAACGTTTGAATTTACAATGATATTTCTTATATATATATATATATATATATATATATATATATATATATATATATATATATATATATATATATATATATATATATATATATGTGTGTGTGTGTGTGTGTGTGTGTGTATGCTGTTTATAGTACACAATAAAACATTAATTTGCACATATATGTTTCCGTAGGATGATAAAAGAAAAAAAAAATGCAATAATTATACAAGTCTCGCATGAGTGGTATTTCATACGATGCCTGCGCAGGAGGAACAAACCGGAGTTTTTCTTGTACATCTCATTGTGAATATCAGTAACATTATTTGGAAAGATTTTCTGTAATCGGTTATTCCATGACCTTAATCAAAATAAATTTCATTATATACTCCGGAAACACAGTCAGGAAGTCGGTAAATAATTTATTTTTAAATGAATTGCTTTGTGTGAAGTGTCTATAAAATAAATATTTTCACAAGAAAGTGTACCTTATTTCACATTCCTCTTTTTTTTATATGACGCATCCACTCAAGATGTGGGCGATCATAGATGTACAGAATTTCATATAATTTGTAGCTGTTAGCAATTATTTCTAAAACTTCCCGCTGAAAGTTCTGCGATCTATTTATGCAAGTATTTTCCATTGTTACCTCCGTCCCTGTTGCAATTCATATCCGCTGTAAGTGTCAAAATCTCCACATGGTCTTTCTTCATTGTATGTCAAAAATATCCAACTACTTTTTCGGCTCTAAGTACAAATGTCCTCCATGTTTCAAGACAACAGAAAATGCTTTGTAGTGCGATCGTAGAAAATCTGCTATTTTTGATGATGCGTTAATTAGCGGACTTTTGTAAGACAATTTTACGTCATATAATCAACAGCTATCTAAAAATATAGATCGGGAAACGTGACATTGTGCCAAATATACAAATAAACGCACATTATAAGAGCTGTCGGCTCATTGAAATTCGATTAGGTTGTTTGAGTCTCGACTCATGAGTTAAATATATTTTTCTGTCGCAACGTATGTGGAGATATATTTAATTAATAATGTCAACTAGAAAGAAACAAGTCAGTTTTGTAAGCCTTTGGAAATTTCATGAAGAGCTAGAATTTTTCCAGGTATAATAGTTTGTCGTATTTCTCTTTGGCTCTGCAATGGACAAGGTGTGCATGTCACTGAATATATGTAAATTTAATGCGGTATTATTTTTACATTAGCCAAATCATATCGAAAAACAAAAACATTGCTGTCAGATCTGGGCTGGAGCCGTCCAATCCTCAGCTTCCAGACTCGACAGAATTAAAAAGAAAAAAAAAAAAAACTTTTTAATTTTGGTGGGTGATGAACAAATTTTTCTATTTAAAACACCTTTCCCCAGAAACGAAATGTTGCTATCCTCTCGCTATTTTAGCGTTATATTTGTCGTGATTTCAGGTGAAGTTTCACCAGACCTCCATACACGGAGTCGACACATCCGTTTTCCCTTTATATTGCATTAGTGAGGATGAAGTTCCACTCAGAAAGCTTTTTCGCTAGAACACCTAAACACCCCAGAAGCTCTCTACACCCGTTATCTATTCTATATATCCTCACAATACGAATCTCTCTCTCCCTCTCTCTCTCTCTCTCTCTCACTGTATACTGTTACAAAAAAAAAAAAAAATTAATAACCTCCCTTGAGGGAATTGTATTGGGTGAAAACTATTAAATAGTTAGTGACTTTTTAAATATGCCATATAGATAAATGAATAAACACGTAGGTATATTTAATATTTGCAATATAAAATGCATATAAATATAAACGGTGACTAGAGTCACAGGCACACATGATGTTCAGACGACTTGAACGACTCACGTCTTCTGAAGATCACGTGCGCGTGAAACTCGAATCGCGATTAGAGCCGTCCTTTCATAGGATTTACCGTTTTTAATCGTATTTTACTCGTGCTGTGCAGTCTAGACTTGAAGCAAATTAATTTACTGATGATGTAAGTTTGCTGTTAGGCTTCTCTTCAGTTTTGTCGTCATTATTTGAGACTCTAGCTGGATAAAATTTTTTTTTTTTGAAACTGTCCATTGGTTCCACCAACCTTTGTTGTTTTTTTTAAATACACACACACACACACACATATAATATATATATATATATATATATATATATATATATATAATGTGTGTGTGTGTGTGTGTGTGTGTTTGTGTGTGTGTGTGTGTTGTAAAATACTGAATTCAATGGTTTGAAGCACGTTTATTTATCATTTCTCTCAGTTGCGTTCTGTCCATGGGTAGACTGTTTTTCATGGTACTCTGTCAAAGTACAGAGTTGAAACAGAGGGATCATTGCTTGCACCGAGGCCAGCGCAACTGAAGGTTCACAAAGCTGTAAATTTTTTTGTTCCTTTAATTTTATGTTCCCACCTTAATAAATCTGTGTCACATCTTGTCTCGGTAGGGAGACAGAGTAAATACCGTGTGTGTGTGTATTTAAACAGCATATCTGCATTCAAACATTCATTGAATAATATAGGCATATTTTGTTCTATTTTATAACCTCGAAAATAAGAAATAAATACTTCAAATTTTCGAAGCCTTCTATATCAAAAGCAACGAACCAACTCTTAATAAAATTTATTACATATTAGTTTCTGTAATTCACACTTGATGATGATCTCGTAGAAGATCGAAGGTATTTTTGTAGAAAAAAAAAATGGCGTCTTCCTTGATGAATTTCAAGGAACTGATTAGAAAAAGGCTCATTATAAAATAGACATAGCATATATATATATATATATATATATATATATAATGAAATCGAAAAAGTCCGACAATTATTTTAAGACATTTTTAAGTTTATACATTCTTTTTGAAGATACAAATATTTTTTTAAGTAAACCCTCTGTTTATAATAAACAGTATTAAACAAAATTTACCGGCCTAAATGTCCGAGAAATTTTCATAGAAAATATTCATCCTTCGACAGGAATCGAACCTGCATCCTATACGGAACAGTCACCTACGTGGCTTAACCGAGCGGGCCACTGAGGACCTTTCGGTTAGCAAGGTCAATTTTACTGCATTGAAACTACAATCTTCCTAGATTCTCTCACGTACATTGATATATGTTCATTGCGTATTCAAATATAAACAAATGACGTCATACATTATGAAATGGACAAAGTCCGACAATTATTTTAAGACATTTTTATGTTTATACATATAAAGAATGTATAAACATAAAAATGTCATAATATATACATACATATATATATATATATATATATATATAGATAGATAAATAGATAGATAGATAGATATTACCTCAGATGCGAGACATATCATGGCATAGCTATACATCTCTCCGTTTCAATTTTTAGTTTTAAAAATTAAAGAAGTTTGAAACCGATAAAAATTACTCTAAATTAATATTCTTAAAGACTCCATTTGGAATTTTTTTTTTTTTTGTATAGTTGTAACCGCGTAGATTATAGAAAAAAATTCCTGAAAAGTTAAGGTGCCTTCCTACCAAATCGTGAAATGAAAGTAATCGTGAACGGCCATTCTTCCCGACTCTTTCGTACTAATGAAGTTGTTCCCCAGTGACCCATCCTTGATAGTACTGTTTTTTAATTTCCATTAATGACCTTCCTGATGGCATCAGCTCTGAACTTGGTATCAGCTCTGATGGTGCAAACATTTACACATGTCTCAATAGTAATTTTGATCAGTTTAATAAAGTCAAAATGGCAGGTGATATCCAAAACAATCTTCAGTCTGTTGTTAATTGGGGAAAATGACAGCTTCTTAATTTTAACGCTTCCAAATTTAAACTGATCTCTATTAATCAGCATACAAACAATGTCCATCAGTCTGCTTGATGCTGACCCCCAGGAACGGGATTCGTTGCGCGGTCTCTAGCAAACATTCTTGTTTGACATCAAGTGGAAAGCCTATATTGAATCCATTACTAGGTCAGCTGCTAAGAAAGCTGATTCACTCTGTTTTTCTGTCCAGAAACTAACTTATATATCTATAAGCCTACTATTTGTCTATGCTTACAATATTGTTGCCATATATGGCCTGGCGACAATGCGATTTACCTTAAAGTCCTTGATTCGATCCAAAGAATAATCAGGAATATTATTGGTTCTGACCTAGTGTCTCTCCTTCAGTCACTTTCACATCAGCGTAAAGTTGCCTCCCTGGGCCTTTTCTGTAAATACTTTCATGGTAATCGTTCGGATGAGCCCTTTATTATGGTGCATAGAATTTTTGAATATTAACACAGTACTAGACTGGCGAAAAGATATCATCAATTTACGATTCTGCTGGTTAGATGCAACTGTATATTCTATGCCAACATCTCCTTTTCTCGCACTTTTCGCTTGTGGAACTCTCTTCCTCTTCCACGCTTTCCATTAAACTTACAACTTCAAAAATTTAAATGTAATGTCAGTCGCTATCTACTTCCTAATTATTCTTATTTTATTTGTCCTCGCTCCTTTGCAATATTTATGTTTCTAATTTTCCACACCATGTAACCCCTTTTACTGCCTCGCACTATTGAAAAAATTATATATATAACACATTTTTAGTGGCTTTTACTGCCTTGTACTATTATATATATATATATATATATATATATATATATATATATATATATATATATACACATCTCTTTTAGTGGCTTTACTGTTTGTACTATTATATATATATATATATATATATATATATATATATATATATATATATATATATATATATATATATATATATATATATATATATATACACACACACATGGGTAAATATCAGGATAAACTGGGTCCTATAGCCATTGTTGCCTATCAGACAAGCAGATGGAAACTTTGAATTTAAACCAGCCTTGTGAGGGTTGCTCTCCTTGTCCAAGACAACACCCGCCTCTATATATGGCTGCATTACATGTTTTGCCCATACGATCCTAGTACGTTACGAAACAATTATATCTTACTCTAAAAATGTGTTTACAGAATTTTAGCATTTTAATAGGTTTCCCATGTACTTATTTATTAACCAATTTACTGCTACTCCCAGAAATCCTGGAATTTAGAAAATATAATTACAGGAAATGGCACCACATTTGGTTCTATAAATCCGTGTATGTCTATGCTATCATCTTAATAACATCTGGAACTACACATCAGCGTCAGTTAATCAAAATCAGAATCATCACCACTTCCGCTTTCTTGAAAACTTAATATATGATGGAGAGTTGTGTCAACATTCGCACAAATTTGGCTTCAGCCATCTGGTTCATCGTTAGTAGAACGGCTTTCCTTATTGAAATGACTTTTACAAAATCGATCTGCAGTAATTTTATCGCTGATTTCTTTAGATTTTCTGCTTTTAGACATTATGTTTACTCATTATATAACTTCCAAATGAGATATTCTTATATCTTGTCTCCAGATGCCGAAACGCAGATAAGCGAAGGAATGTTCTCAAATTGTTCTTATCACTCCTGCACCTGACATATCCAGGATCTTAACAAAATTCTTTAGTTTTCAATGCTAACTAACGATTATATTTTGCAATATCCAGCATCGTTTTAATTTTACAAGCTTTAAAGCTATTAATTATTTGTATTTATCTGCCAAATTTTTATTCCTGACTATTTTAAATCGTGAGGCACACAAGTAGTCTATTGATTTAAAAAGTTTGAAATTCAGGACAGATGGCAGCGTTTCGTTCCTCAAAGCGCAGTAAGAACGGAGGAACGAACGAACGATTTTTCATCCCAAATGACGAAACAGGATATATTTCGTTCAGCAGATACTCCTTTTGATTCCAGAAAGTATATGTTTTATAAATCGCTAAAAAGAAATTAAATGAAAACAATTAAAAAATGTGAGTCGCTGTGTATATAGGAAAAATCATAACGGCTCAAGTCTCCCCCCATTCACTTCGATGATATACGCATTATTTGTCTATGTCCTGAGCAAGGATGTGTTTATGCTAATCTGACTTATAGGTTGTTTGGGTTAACTCGAAGATGGAAAATAAATGACACTATATAATTTTGCAAGCTTAACCCAAACAGACACAATTAGGCCTACATGATAATGTCTCTATATAGGTTTCTGTGGAATTATGTAGATAATGAAGAAAAAATTGCATTTATTTTACTCAGCACACATTCATATTCCTTGACAATGTACTGAATCAAGCACATCTCTTTATAAAATATAAACAGATTTTTATTCAGAAAAAATGTTCAAAAACCAAAAAGAAAGAAATAACTTTCCCAGGTTACAGAATTATTGATCAATGCTCCTGTGTGCGTGTTTATAGAAAATATATCATAGTATATATGTTTGTACAACACGAACAGCTGCCATATATTATAATAAAAGGAAAGAACAGTAAGATATACAATCAGGTGTTCTTATTGATTTTTTTATTTTTTTATTTTGACAAGACAGTGTTCAATGTAAATTTACAGAGAATAAATATTATTAATTAACTGATTTAAAATATTATATCTTCGCTACATAAGAATAACCATGTTTCAAAAACGGAACAGAAATTTCAATGATTTAAAAATTAAGAATCTTTAAATTTATATATATTAATATATATAAAAATATTAGTTCTTTTTCATCTTCATAGATATTTTATTGATGAAACAGAACTAATGATTTAATTTAATTATATAATTTAAAACCCTTGAAATAAATTAAAGCATTAGTTTTTTCATCTTCAATCGCTTTCGGTTTTAAATACACAGAAACATGGTTATCCTACGTCAATTGAAATTTTTAATTTGGAATTGTGAAAAATCTATATTTATAATCAGTTATATATATATATATATATATATATATATATATATATATATATATATATATAACAGATTGACAAACATCAAGCAGCAGAGAAAATCAATCTTTATCGAATTTGTTAGTTTAAATATTGTTTTAAAAATACACTAATTTATTAAGAGCTGTAATAATCATGAACAATTCATCATATAGATATACATCTTATTTGATTATTTCACGGGAAGCAATTACATATAGCCTCTAAGTCTCCCTGGTTGCCAAAGACCATAAAAAATAAAGCATTATAGTGGAGACAGCATTGAAGAATTTAGAACATATCGATTGACACTATTTTAAATCTATTTCATCTTGTATATTAAAATATCTTGTCTTATGAATATAAGAAAAATATATCCACACAAAGGAAGGCAAGAATGTCAGTAGAAAACAAGGGGCATAATCCCTGCCTAATGAGCTTGTGTGAATTCATCGCAGGACAGAGTTTAGGAAATGTAGAAAAATGACGTACTTTACAAATGACAGGTAATTGTGGAGAGCAAAGGCAAATTGAATTAGATGTTTGTGTTGTGTATGTGTGTTTGAGAAAGAGAGAGTGTGGAGAGAAACTGATGCATGTATAATGATATAAAACAATTCGAAATATTTCGGCATTGATCTTATTCAGCGATGATCTCATCGGAATGCGATGTAATGGAATAACCAGTCACCCCCATGAATGATTACACTATAGGTAGTAAGTACCTATAAAGTCAACCGTCTACAAGAGACTTGAGTAAGAGTGGGAGAGAGAATGTACATATCGAGACTATTTAGGATTTCATTGAGACATTGAGGTATTTTAGTGAATGTAGTAAGAAAGGTAAGTAAGAATGTGTTGTTTTGGTGCTAGAATTATTATTTTTGTCTTTGGGTCAGTGGTTGTGGCTAGCTATGTTTTAAATTAAGACAGATGATGACCGTCTTTTTCCCATCCCCCTTTTCAGGCCTTGGGAGAGAAGACGCAAGCACGTTCGACCTTCCAGTTAGTGGCACTCACTACTAGATTGACTTGTGCGTATAACTGTACTGTATTTCATATTGTACTTGTTATGTACAATAAGATTTTCTTCTATTATCCACCTGGTGTTAAGTATTTATTCCCTTAGCACGGATTTTAACAGAATGCAAAGATGATTTTACATGTTTTGAACCAAAGTAAATTGATTTTATTATTTAGTTATCTACGGATTTCGCTGTTTTTACTAGTTTTCTTTTTAGAATAATATATAATTATTTTTAACTAGCTTAAAAGCCGGCCAATTGGGTGGCTGTTAAGCTAGATCCTGCGAAGGGAATTTCATTGGGACTCAACAAAATAGGTAGGGATTAGGCAACAGGCAACAGTAAACTACAGAATAACTCAAAATTGATCGCTGCATAGTATTACATTAATATTTAAGCTTATCTTTTAAAAGTTCAACACTAATTCATCAGCCGCTACTTAATTTAAAGAAAATTTGATGTACGTAGGTCCTTACTTTCCGTACAAAGATTTATTTTTTTTATTTCATGAGTGACTTTTGTTGGATTTCTATTAATTTCATTTTTCCCCAATTTGTTTCCAAGTTATAAAAATTGGTATCATACAAAAAAATCGTCGCTAAAAAATCGTTGAAAACAATAGCACTAATGAAAACTTGGGAATCAAAGATTTCAGGGTTGCTGGTCCGGATCCGAGGCGTTACATATTTAATTTACTCACGGAGTCGACCTGATTCAAAAATGGTATGATATGTTTGGCTACGTCTTATAGGAATAAAGTTGAAAAAGTGTGACACAGTGACACACTGACATTCGCATTTATTATATGTTATTATCTGGTTGAACTTTCGATAAATAAAATTATTCAGATATGATTGTTAATTGTTTTGTTTTTTTCCCCAAAACTTCTTCTTTAACTAAGATTATTTCTCATACAATGTTACATATTATAATCCGAGAAATACGGAAAAAAAATCGAGCATGCTGCTGCTGACCATGTACAAAGTTTTGTCTCGCTGATATGGATTCTCTTGAAATAGAATAACTTTTCTAATGACAGTTCATCGGTGAATCATATCTTAATATATATTTACTACTTATGAAGTTTGCCTATGTGTTTGTGTGTGTGTATGTGAGAAAGAGAAAGAAATTGGTAGATAGTTTTACTTTCTTAGACGATATCGCTGTTTTTGCATCTGGACTAAATTTTAACAAAGAAAAAATACATCCGCGCACATGCGCAATTATTTTGATGGCACGCACATGAGCGCTTGAACTTGGACATCATCAGAACATACGCTTCTAGTCAATACAGGTTCATGTGATTTCTGTATATGGTTTTTAGCTGATAAGAAATGTTGTGTGTCAGAAAACCGGTCATTGAAATATCTGATATTTGATCCCAAGTTTTAATACAAACGATAAAGTGTGAAACATCTGGACGAACCATGCTTATTTTACAGACAGCGTTGGATAGCCGACAATCTTCGATATTTAGACATTCAGGTCGCAAATAGGCGCCTTATACATTTAAAAGGGGCTTACTTTAAAGAATGTTTATCTCATGAAGCAGTTTATGCGTAGGGATTCAGATGTAAATTGTTTATTCATAGTCTAGAAATAATTATATATATATATATATATATATATATATATATATATATATATATATATATATATATATATGTGTGTGTGTGTGTGTGTATCCGTGTTGAAAGGAAGAGCGTTTGTCTATAACAAAAAGGACTAAAAATAGATGCATATGATGCTGAAAGACAAGAACAAAAAATACATTACACATACATTACATTATACATTACACACAGAAACACTCATATGCACGTGCGCGGACAAACGCAGTAGAATCCCACGAATAGAACCGTCGAATTTACTTACATTAAAGCAGAAGATAATACTTTTAGATCTTTTCACGTTCTTTTTCAGTTATTCACTTTTTTTTTTTTTTACATACGTACATGCACCTTTCTCTCTCTGAGTATATATATATATGGCAGAACTTATTGGATAGCGCTCAATATCATTTATATACCAAACATTTTCAGTCTTATGGATATGAGTTTTTAACCATAGGTTTCACGCTTTTGCGTCATCAGACAGGTTTGATGATCGCAAAAGCGTGAACTCAGGGCTACAAACTCATACCCATACGACTGAACATTATATATATATATATATATATATATATATATATATATATATATATATATATGAGATAAAACAATGTTGTATATAGGATTTGCTTCATAAAGCTTCACACATTTCTCCATATATATATATATATATATATATATATATATATATATATATATATATATATATTTATATTACAACAATAAAAATATTAAAAATCAAAATCTTCAGACACACTGGGTTGTAGATTAGTATTCTTTCGTTTTTCATTATTATTTCATTTAGATTCCTCGACTAGTTTCGGCCAAAATGGCCATCACCAGGAGAAGAAATATTTATGCTTGCTGGTAGCAGTAAACTACAGAAATGAATGTCGTGATGGAGAAAATGAACTTTTGTCTGTAGTTTTCATTTGTTTTTTTTTTTTTAATCTTTTTTCTTTTTTAACATGAATCTTTTTGGTCAAACATTCCTTTTAAGTGTTGGTCAAACAGTCTCTTTTTGAAGATGTTATTTGTGATAAGAGCTGGAAGGATCCATGCTGCTCTGAATTCCCTTTGGTCAGTTTGATGTGTGTAGTTTTATTGTTCCTGTATAAGTGAGGGGATGTGTCTCTGTTTAGTGTTTGTCTGTGTGTTATTTGGTTCTTAGGGCAATGAATTTTGTGAGGGTATTATGATCATCTGACGAATAAGCGTGTGTATTGATGATATTCTGTTGGGAGAATTTTTTTTCATGTGAGTTATCATTTGGCTCATTAGGAGTGAGTATTCGAAATTAACATAAGGCATATTGAAAGCAAGGAAGTTTAGACGGAATATGCGAGTAAACAACTTGAGAATTTTGTTTAAAAGGAAAACAGGTGACAAATAGGTGTAGTAAATGTCCGTATGTTACTTGGAGCAAGAGAATTCACGTTGTTATTCAGTGCCTTAGGTACAAACATCCTTAAATTGAACTGACATAATACTGAGTAAAATATTCCAGAAAAAAAAATATCTGTCTATATTTCTGATATGATGTATTGTAATTATTTATATTATTTACATTGTTCGACTGTTGTGGTCATTTTCATTGTCATATTCACGAAGATTCAGCCGTTGTACGCACCGGTTATATTCAATTAATTAGAATTTCGAATACTATGTAATTTATTCTCGTTCAACATGCCATGCCTTTCTGTTCACCAATGCACTCGCCCTTGGGTTAAGTCATTGAATCCAACCAAAGCTTTTATCCAACGCTAAGAAAAAAATAGTTGCACTGAATACAGCTCAATACGCAAAAAAAAACAAAAAAAAAAAAACACTTCAATGAATATATTTTTAATCATAGCATTTTGGAAAAGTTTCACATTAACTTAAAGATATGTCTAGTAATTAAATAAGATAGTGTAAATTAAATGTAAGTATTTATCAAGACTCCGCACAAACTGAGAGCTGATCTCAAAATCTACTTACACACTGGTACAAGTGATGACTTGTTAATTTTGACGCTTCCTAAACGAAACTGCTCTCTATTAATCGTCCAAGAAATCATTTTCTCCCTTGCATCAGCATAGCTAATGCTAACCTCAAGGAGAGTGACTCACGCGCTAACGGTTTCCCCTTGCATAAAGTTGAAATATTATATTGAATCAATTGCTAGGTCTGATGCTCGGATAGTTGGTTCACAGTGTCGTGCGAAATAATTTTTATAGTCCGTATTTAACTTGTGTATTGATAAGTACCTTTCGGTCATGCGTAGAATATTTAAGCCAATTATGATCTGGTTTTCCTCCTATATATTTAGAGATCCTAAATAAAATCCTAAGGAGGACCTGCAATTCTCACCGTCATATTTGTCTTCTTAATTTCTGTTCCTTTATTGTTTTTGCTCCTTTTTTTTTATTACATTATTTCACATTGTGCAAACTCTTTCATCTTGGTAGCTGTGTTGGCTTGCTTGGAAGGAGATTTAAAAAAAAACCCAGCAAAATCGATATTATAAATAGTTCCGTTTGTAGGTGATATTTGATCGAATATATTACTTTTGTTTGAACTCTGGTAATTTAAATTAAATCCCATAGAATATAGTGAATGAAAAATGTTTCTTATGAATGGTCTTCCAATATCTAGAACCGATTTTAAACTTAATTCACATTTAAAATCGGTCCAAGGTTTTGGAACACCATTTAGAAGTAATCTGAAATTACAGCAGCAAATTACCTGAAAAATATTTAACATATTGCATTAATATTAATACGAGCATATTTTTTTTTTATTTTTTTGCTCATTACAAGAAATATGTACAGCCACGTGAATTTCTTAAAAAGACAAGATTCACTGTTTTTTAAACATCTGCTGATCATGTCTGATTGACTGATTTTATCCGATAATCAAATTGTAAAAATTCAGCCATTTCTAATTTTTTCTGCTATTGGCTCGACATCTATTTTTAAGTTAATGGCGGCCAAGTTCATTTTGACCTTTTTTTTTCAATTTAATCGTAAGTTGATTGACTTTTTCTATTTTATTTTTTTCCAAAATTTGCAAGAAAGCAAATATTTTTCTTTGTAATGTCTTCTACAATAATGAGTCAAATAAATACAATTGTTGCTGTAAAACACGCGCAGAAAGACTAGAATAATCACCAAATGTCAGAGAACAACGGAAGGTTATCTTTTTTTTATAATGTATTACGGCATATTGTGCTATATATTTACAGGTCATAGAATTTTTTTTAAGCATTCAACCCCAAGCAAGGAGGGAAGTCACTAGCACGCAAAGGGTTTCAGAGTAGGAGTGAGAACAGAGGAATGATAGAGGAAAGGATGAAGAGACGGTTAGGGGATTGATCAGGACATCTGGAGATGTCGATTGATGTTACATTTGAATAGTTGGAGGTTATAGTTATCAGGGAAATAAGAAATGGGGAGGGGGTTCCACAGGCGAGAAGTGCGAGACATGAAGCTGTTTGATCTAACTTATTTAATAATGAGAGACCATACAGAAAGATGTTTTGGATTGTAATAAATTTATTTTTCTTAGAAATTGATCACTGTTAGTTTTAGATTTTAATGATTTAATATAACAATTGCAAGAGATATCTATCTATATTTCTGAGATGAGGTATTATGTACATTATTAACATTATTCGGACTGTTTTCCTCATCTTTGTCGCCATATTTATTACAACGTTTCGGCCGTTGTACGCTCCGACCTTCTTCAGGTGGTTGGAATGTCGAACTGAACCCTTTATTTCGCTCACTGAGGTAGACTGTTCTAGTTCCACGTGCCATGTTTGATGGATGTCAGTTATCAGTTATCTCCTGTTAATTTCCCTCTGAAAGTTCTCCACTGCCTTAACCAGGTATTGAACCCACACTCTTTGGGTCCTGTCACTGGATCTAACCAACGCCTTTATCCACTCTGCCATGTGAGCGAAATAAAGGGTTCAGTTCGACATTCCAACCAACTGAAGAAAGCCGGAGCGTACAACGGCCGAAATGTTGTAATAAATATGGCGACAAAGATGTGGACAGTAGTCCGAATGATGTAAATAATGTACAAGGGATATTATCTATAAAAAATTATAAGGCAAAAAATGTAATTCATGTAGAAGTAAAACTTAGTTAATAGCTTACTCTATTTCTATGTGTCGTTTCACTTCTTTACGTACACTGGACATATTAAATATCGTTCGTGATGTCCTGTAAAGTGTCCATTTAGTTTCCATTTTCTCTAGAACTTTGTCCTTAGTATAGTTACAATTTTGAGAGCATTATTTTTTATTGTAATATATTAATTATATATATATATATATATATATATATATATATATATATATATATATATATATATATATATATATATATATATATATATATATATACTGGTTTGTACTTTTACGGCTTATAAACAATTCCGGATGAATTATAGAAGAAAATGAATGTTACATTAATAATATAAGGGAGATAAACATGACTTACCAAGAACAATTTTTACTATCTAATAACTGTAGAAACGACATGGATTTATTCCATTCTCAAAGTATTTTACACATAAGAGAATGCAAAGAACTCGATTGGAATTCGAACTGTTTTTTCTGCTGTCGACTCTCTTGCCTCTATTCATTACAGAATTCCCCTCACGTACATTGAACAACACACACACATGTGTGTGCATATATTATATATATATATATATATATATATATATATATATATATATATATATATATATATATATGTGTGTGTGTGTGTGTGTGTGTGTGTGTGTGTGTGTGTGTGTATGTATGTAGTGTCTATTCAAGCATTTTTGGCGGAATAACCTGGACACATTATGCCTTTTAATCGCAATAAGTCCAGATTATTCAACTGCTTGAATGAAAAAAAATGCTACCTATATATATATATATATATATATATATATATATATATATATATATATATATACGCATACACACCCACACATCACTTTCACCCTCTTTCCATATGTGTGTGTGTGTGTATATATATATAAAATGTGTAAAATCTGTAAAATATGTTGGTTTATTCGTTCGTTTGCTTGTTTCGTTGTATTCTGTGTAATATTTTTTTCTTCTAGAATTTTCTACTCTGAATATTTCAGTATGTATTTGTTCATGATTATTTCAAAATGATATGTATTTCCCAATATTCTGTCTCCTGGTACATTCTGATACTTCGCCCATCTTTGTTTCTTTCCGTAAAGGTGCCTATTTGCATTTTCCAGCGTTTTTCTTGATTGAATTTATCATATTTAGAATTGGAATTATTTTAATCAATTTTCACGTTGTGATGTCATATTCTGAGTTTGAATTTATCATCTGTTTTTATAATTTCGCAAGGGCTTTTGTTGCGTTTATTTTCTTTATTCTTTTTTTTTTATTGGTTATGTGGCGATTATGTGTCTACAGCCAAAACTAGGTGAACAAATGCGTGTTTTTTTGAATCACTGAAGTTAAGCAACGTTGAACCCGGTCAGTAATTAGAAGTCTGTATGCATGTACTACCAGAAGAACCCTCCCACATGCCAAAATGTTTTTCGGTTTTAAAAATCTTACAAAAAGTCGATAAGCCTTTGAGATCATTGCATTCCAGGCAGGAAATATTCGTTATTCATTGAACGAACGGTTAACATGACATTCGGTTGACATTTATATGAGAAAATCTATTAAAACTTCTTTTTATCGAAAATAGACTATCTACATGATTTTGATATTTCAAAAGGATCTTGACACTATTCACGGCAGTCATATGAGAGTCCAGATCAGAAAAGTCTATTTAAGTACATGGCTTAGGTTCTCTGGGTAATTCTTTGGTTTCCTGGCAACTTACGGAGTATATCAAGACAAATCATTCTATGTTCAGTTTACATATCTGCTGTAAGAAAAAACATCATTTGTTAGAAAGAAATTTACTGCTTGAAAAATTCAAATTGTATATAAAAATGCATGAAAAAAATATCTGCAGTACAGAAATATCGGGATAGATACTACGAGAAAATAAGACAAATTGAAATGTACTGGAAAGTAATAATAACAGGGACCTTCAGAAAATATGATAAAAGAATTTGCTGCTAAAACTGGTCAAGGTGTTAGAAATATCAGGTTCGGATTTCTGGGTCTGTCAAGGAGGTGCCTTAATGTGGTAATCGGCTTTGGAAACGCGGGTTCATATCTCACTAGAAGCACGCACTTTCTTTAGAATAAATATATATATATATATATATATATATATATATATATATATATATATATATATATATATATATATATATATCCTAAATACGAAGTATAACATATGCAATAATAAGGAATAATTTTGGATTATATAAATCCAACAATACGTTGCAAGTACACAAACACCTATACATGGTGGACTCCAGCATGAAACTTTCTGTCGCTTCTGAGTGAATGTTCACTTTTGTGTATATATATATATATATATATATATATATATATATATATATATATATATATATATATATATATATATGAGAATCATATTTGTTGAATTAACGTGACAGATGTGTAGTATTTAAACAAACTTTTTCGTGAAGATTCAACGACCTTTAACATCTTTTTTCCAAATGCATTTCATGCTAATGCGTACATTTAACTCCTTCAAAAAAATTTTGGCTTTCCCCTCAAACGAAGCTGAAATCCTATCTGGCATCGATTACTCTCACCATTCGATTTCCTGTCCTAAATCAAGAAGTCACATTCATTTTCCTGTGCGTCTGATCCCAATAATCCATAACATGCCGTAGCTCAAGAGTTGAATATTAAAAGGAAAGCATAAAAACAACAAGAGAATACAGATTTTCGAAACTGTTAATCCATTGATTGTAAACTGTAGTCTTCTGAACATTCGCTTGAGTGATCCATTCTGCGCTAACAACTTCTATCCTTATTGGATTATCTCCCTTTAGATGCTTTGTTATTATTATGCTTTCTTTTAAAGGAGTCACGTATCTCTTTGAGAATGTAATCGTCTTAAAGCCGCGTTAAGTGGACTTTGGGTAAGGTCGACCTCTCTTCGAAATCTTTTATGAAGAAACGACATTACGGGAGAGAAAATCGCTGAGCTCTTTTTGGTCGTGTTCTTTATTGACGTGGAGGTAGCTCTAAAAGTTTCTGCACACATTATTCAAACGTGACGATGATTTTTGAGAGCCATTATATTTTTTTCATGTGTACACACTCACGCCCCCATATATTATATATATATATATATATATATATATATATATATATATATATATATATATATATATATATATAAAAACAAAATAAAAACTTATATTAGCTGATGTATTTCATCCTCTCATGAACATTATGGAGATAACTGATCCTTACATTTCCTTGATAAAGTCAATTATTCACAATGTCCCTATACAGATATATTTTTAGTTAAACCTAAAATATCACTTACACACACACATACAAACGTGCGTGCGTTTGTATGTGTTGATTTTAGTCTAGTTTGGAATATTGATCTTCTAAGCGTAGCTGAGATGTGGCAAAATGCCGAAAGTACAGGCCACCTAGTGAGGATCGAACTCACTATTCCCCTTTAATTAATCTAGCCATGTAAGTTTTCTAACCATTATACTACATCGACGTGCCCTTATCTAGTTTGGGAATGATAATTGTCTCAGCGTAACTTAGATATGGCACAAAGCTGAAATTATGGGGCATCCAGTGAGGAAAGAACTCACTTATCTAATTTGGGAATGACTGCAAAATATTTCTCCCCAGCCCTTTAATAAAAGGGCTGGGGAGAAATATTTTGCAGTCATTTTGCATGCTGTGATAATTTTCTTAGCCAATAAAATAGGGCGGATTACATTTTGACATGACTAAGTCCAGATCTGAGTCTAACTGAAATCTTTTTCAGCTATACGGTTGAACTGTCTGCCTTCGGGCAGAGAGGAACCCAGACCAGCCAATGCCGAAGGGCACAGTCGCGTCTGGGTTGGTAGACCGACCCGACCCTTTTTTATACGGGGTCTGCGAGGAATCTTTGTTCGAGCCTACCGTCTCGGATACCCCACTTTAAATTCGGCCTTGTGCCACATCCGAGTGCGTAGGCCGGTTGGCAAATATACTAAGTCCAGATCTGCCATGTCTATAAGACAGATCACTGTATTCGCTTGTCTGAACTTGTTTTTGCCCATAGTCGCCAATTCGTAGTTTGTGGACTTTTTGCTTTCTTACGTGCGAATTTGCATTTTTACCCTTTTTCTTTTTCTTGCAAACTTTATTAATTCTCTTTGTTGGATAGTTCTATTATTTATTTCGCAATGGCTACTAACTAAACAGAAGTGTGTGTTTGTGGGAGGAACAGTAAAACTTATTTTAATGAATGTACTATTTTGAGTAGATATTCCGGTCTATTTACAAACAGTGAAAACGTAATTTTCGTCAAGAATCAAAAGCGCATTTTTTTTTTTTTTTTTTATTACTGGGAAGGCGTCTTCACGTACCTTTAATTTAGCAGGTACGGTGATCATTAAAAAAAAGGAAAGGTTAAATGAGACATTTAAAGAATTACACTTCTCCTGTTGTGACGTTTATTTCTTTAATTCAGTTAAGTCATATTTATATGCCCTCTGATATAGGTCTGTAGATAAACAGAGGTCTACTAAAAACCACTAATATATAGTTCTTAGCAATAAGAAACACATTTGTACTGAAAACTATCCATTTTTTCAAATAAATGTCGGAATATATATATATATATATATATATATATATATATATATATATATATATATATATATATAGAGAGAGAGAGAGAGAGAGAGAGAGATAGAGAGAGAGATAGATAGGTATATAGATAGATAATCTACTCAGTTACTTTGGTCTGCTTATTGTTTTGAGCACTTTTATGTTTTAACTTCGGGTACTCTGTTGGTGTGTGTGTGTGTGTGTGTTTTTTTCTTTGGCTAGACTTTGCTGTGCTGGGTGATTATTTTCAAGCGGCAAAGGGATGTTTTAGTCTTTTCTTTTTTTTTCCTTGAATTTTCCCTGATATCAGTTTGTCTAATTTTTTTAATAAATTGTATTATTTCGCTTTTTTTTAGTACCCCCAGTATAGATAAAAACTATATATATATATATATATATATATATATATATATATATATATATATATATATATATATGTATATGTGTGTGTGTGTGTGTGTGTGTGTGTGTGTGTATAAATCATGCAATAAGAATTAAGATTACATTAAGTTGATGAACATTATCACCTTGTAATTTGAAATAATAATTTACACGTGTTTTCTAATCAGTCAATGAATGATTAAATATTGAATTACAATGGGTATCAGTATGCAGATAAAGACAATAACTAGCTAATAGATTGTGAATTAGTTGTATAAATGTATAATAATATCCATATAGTACTATAATGATTTATCAAAACATCCAATAATTTGAATCGCAAAGATTTAGAAATCGAAGGCCGAATAAAGTTCGTATATATCTTTCGATCTTATCTAGCATTTTACATATTCAATTAAATAGCACTAATCACTAAAGAAAAATATACAGAATTTACTAACAACATTAATCATGTGTGATCGTTGACCACAATCTTTTTGCAAGGTTAACGTTCACTGTTTAGTAGGAATGTTGAATTTGTGTTGAATATATGCAATGACTGTTCTTAATATCAGCTGCAGAATTTTGTGTTAGACATAAGAGGAAAATGAATTAGGATCGAAAAAATATTATGCAAATAATGTTTTGTGCGTGAGAGAAAAATAATCAAAAACATGGAAAAACCTTTCCAAGAAAATAGGGAAGAGAAGTTCATTTTTAGAAAATAAGAATTCGAATGACGTGTCACGAAAATTAACGGCAACATGATCTAAAGAAGTGATAAAAAATAACAATATTCACAGAAAATTTGAAAAAATATATATGAAGAACAAGATAGAGATTTAAAAAATGTAAGCCGAGAGAAGTAAGACAAAAAATCTAATGAAAAGATATCAATAGTTTCTAACTCTTCTTCATTAAGGTTTAATTCAAATACCTGAATGAAAACTCCGAATATCGAACCAGATTTCAATCATTTCTCCCTTTTCTATTTCCATATCTTCATCCCTTGCATTTTTATTTCTGGTATTCTAACTTCATCTTTCATTCCTAGCACAGTTAATACATTAGCCTAATCCGCATCTTGCAAAAGAATTATCCATTTTAAGATTGCTTCTTGAAATTCGATAAAAAAGACAAATCATCCGTTAACCGAACATCAAACCAGATTAACAATTTTCGCCTTTCTAAAATCCACGTTGCTATTGTATCTATTAAAAGCTTCGCCACATGACTAAAACGTGCATTTTATTTTTCTCTTTTTTTTAAAATTTTAGAGTTAAGTTCTAATTAATCATTTTAAGAATGTTTTTTTAGCACCTTATTATCTCTCTAATTCACTGTTTCCTCTCTTCAAATTTTCTTTTATTGTTTCTCCCTCTTTGCATTCATCGTTTATTCTCTATTCCTCTTCATCTCTTTCTTTTTTCTACTAAATTTCTTGGTGAGCGCTTAGCTCTGGCTGATTATTTCGTTCTCTGGGACATTTAGCTTTTTTGACGCGTTACTTTCAATTTTCTTCTGGGTTTGTGCATTATAAATTTGCGATTTAAAGCAGCCATTTCAGAAAAGAAGAAAAAAGATGAATTATCCTTGTTGCCTGTGCGGATAGAAAACACATTATCAGTTGTCACTTAGATAGAACCTGAAATAAACGGAAACAAATTACTAAACGAACGATTCTAGGAAAAATAAAATAAAATTTGATTGAAAATGTGAAACATTATTCAAAATTTCTGATTAAAAACAGATCCACACAAAAATATCTATCATGTGATTCTGATCAAACATTGATACAAGCAATGATTTCTCATATTTTTTTGCTCAAAATTTTGACTTCTTTTCCTCCAAATCTCCAAATTCTTTGCAGAACAAGTTTGATTTATTTGTCTCCAAAAGGTTTAATTTCTTTGCCCCCAAGAGTTTAATTTCTTTGCACAAAATTTTGATTTCCTTGCACAAAAATTGGATTTCTTTGTCCCAAAATGTTTAATTTCTTTGTAGAACAATTTTGATTTATTTGCTGCAAAAAGTTTAATTTCTTTGCCCAATATGTTTAATTTGTTTGCAGAATAAGTTTAATTTCTTCGGACAAAAATTTGATTACTTTTCAAAAAAAAAGTTCAATTTTTTTGAAAAAAAATTATGATTTCTTCGCATAAAATTATGATTTTTTTGCACAAAAAAGAATAAAATTCACGTGAACAATGCTACTTCGACTGGCTTCTCTAAAAATATAACAGCTTCACTCAAAAGTACTCTCTGATTGGCATCACCATTGACGTATCGATATATAGTAGCTATTTAATATCATTTTCAGTTCAAAAACAACGGAGGGATGGATAGCGTGTGACACTTAGGAGCAGCTGAAATAAATTTGCCGTGCATCGCCAATATCATCTTCAGCAGTTTTGCCGCAATATCTTCCATAGCTCCAGCCAAATTTCAAATAACTGTAATTCCAATCTCTAAATATGGTACTCTGTTATGAACAAAATTAAACCATTAATTAATCGTAATTTAAGAATAAAAATATGCCAAAAAATAACGAGTAAAACAAGAAGTTAGCAGCTTGATCTCCTCAACTACATAATGATATACTAAGCGTGTATATATATATGTATATATAACGCCTCTTAACATCAAGAAACTGAATGAAACGAGCAATCCATTGGACATTGTTTACAATTAACAAATCTAAAAAGCAGTCTCTTGCTCTCATACAAGAACGAAGCAGTAAGAACAGAATTAAATTGTTTGGCATTATTAATGAAACACACACATAACCCCAAATATATATTTTTAGAAAAAGTACAAAACTTTTTATTCAAATAACTATTAGTTCTTCCGTTGTTGAGTTGCTTGTTCTTTCCAAGTGAAGAACATAAAACGCCCATTATATATATATATATATATATATATATATATATATATATATATAAAAAATATATCGTACGTCGAGGAATTAGAGAGATATCTGGTTTTTGTAATAATACGATTTCCACGTGAAAATACCCAGTCTACAAAAACATCTGTCGGTGATTAATTCCCAGTCTTCTGTTTGTTCCTCGTATCGTGGATGAAGGATACATGCGTATCCAAAAATTCCGAACATAAAACCTTTCTCTTCGTGATTAATTTGTCATATGATTAATATTTAATAAATGTTTATCGAACTGATTATATAGATACACTTTCGTTTGTCCATATTAACCAACCTATCTATTTCAAAGACACACTCACACGTACACGTATATATATATATATATATATATATATATATATATATATATATATATATATATATGGCAGGATGTTTGTGTGTGTGTGTAAACGAATGCACGGCCGCAATTTTCGACGGATTTGCACCAAAATTTACATGCTCCAAGTTAGCGGGAAGGCCACGACCGACTTTGCATTTTCCCAACTCCCATGCTTCTACGGCAGTTTTCATGTAGTTTGCGGCCATTTTTTACTGGCCAGAGTGAGAGCGAATAGCTGGCTGCCACGAATAGGCAGGAAGATTCTATTGGCCAGCCTGAGAGCCATCAGCTGACTGACACGAATGTTGACTAGCATGCAAAAAAATCGATAGGTGCATTCGTCACAAATGGGAAAAATTTAAATCTGCATGGCACTTTACTCCAATTGGCTAATTCGCTTGCTTAAACCTAACGTTGATTCTGATTCCACAGAACTGGTTTGGGTGTGAAAAAGTATTTGTTGTTAACATTCTTTTTTCATTCGGTTTCTTTCAGTTACGAGTTCTTTTTTAAAGCTGATCATTTTGTGTTCATTTTGTTTAGTTCTTTTTTCGTAACAGATTTAACGTTTGGTATAGAGCTTAGAAAGAATTCGCAGTGTGAGATAGGCAAGAAGTAAGGCATGTAGCAACATCAGCACGGCAAAGGGCACTCCATTAAAGGAAAGGGAGGGCAAAAATATTTTAAGTCAAGTGATAGCGATTGCTGTACGAGTCGTACGATTTATGATTCAAGCACGGGCAACGCCGGGCCATGCTGCTATTATATATATATATATATATATATATATATATATATATATATATATATATATATATATATATATATATATATATTTTTCGTCTTTTGAAGGGCTTTCGCATCTGCTATATTTTCGTTTGTCTTCATGTACCTTTTACAGATCTATTTTTTGTTATATCTGAATTTTTACAATTGCGCGCGCGAGTGTGTGTGTATTATTTTTGCCTACACGCAACAATCTTTTCGAAAGAGTTTCTTACACTTGGGGTGATTTGACTGTGTCACTGAGTTTATTGCAAATGCACCTGAGTTCAAAAGTAAAACCCGCTAAGCGCCTTGAAAACACGCGGTTGCCATCAGGCATCACATTATTAAGTACGAAATACGCGCTTTCCAATTTTAGCAACAGACTTCCCCTTTCGTGTGAAAAAGAAATGACGTCTCATTTCATATACCAGCTGGGTAGAGAATAAGCAACCCACACAAAAATGCATATTCTTCATCGGAGTAAATACCCGCTAATAGTTCTTCCTTAATTATTCGCTTCCGTTATTTCGTCCTTGCAAACACGTTTCCCCATCACTAATAATCTACTTAGTGCTAGCGAAAATATTACGTTCTGGCTATTATTATATCTAGGGGATGTTAAGAAATCAATAAATCCGAGTTGAAATCATCTTTATTCCACATGCAATTGGTTTGTAAATGGATTTCTTTGGTAACTGTATTCTTTGAGTATGCCTACATTCTTATATAGTATCTGCTTATGATATCTTCTCTCTCTTTCTCTCTCTCTCTCTCTCTCTCTCTCTATATATATATATATATATATATATATATATATATATATATATATATATATATATATAAAAAAGGCTTAAACACTAATGGTAGTGTTTAAGAGTACATGGTAGATTATACACAAATTTTGTGCATGTACATTTGTGTGGATATTATTAGAAACAGTGATATATGTGTTTTATATTCTTTGGTTTAAGTCATATTTTGGAAAAGAGTTTGATTTATGAAATTGTAGGATATTATATTGTTTATTGTCATTAAAATTATTTAATGTTAATTGATGTATTCTTGGTAACTTCACTACAAAATATATTGCTGGTATTATATAAAAATATATATTGCTGGTATTATATAAAAATATATTGCTGGTACTATATAAAAATATATTACTTGTACAATATAAAAAATATATTGCTGGTATTATATAAAAATATATTGCTGGTATTATATAAAAATATATTGCTGGTATTATATAAAAAATATATTGCTGGCATTATATAAAAAATATATTGCTGGTATTTTTACTACAAAAATATATTTTCATGCTTTCATATTGTTTTATTTTTTTTATTTATTTTTATTTTTTTTTGCGCGGGCGTTCATTATTTTACCATAGTTATACCTTGACAGTTGCTACCAAACACTGGACAGAGCAAACCCTGGACCAACAGCAATTAAGAGGTGTTTCCACGCTCCTCAGAAGCATCAATCTCCCTATCAAAGGTTTTGATGCCCGATGTAGTTTATCATCAGACATAGGACTGAAGAAGAGATTGAGACAAAAGTCTAACAGATATAGAAGATGAAACTGGAAAAGTGGGAGAGGAAATATTTGAGAAGAATATAAGGAGAATGATCAGAGTTAACAGATAGGAAGTCAGATAGAGTGAGAGATCGAAATTAAGACATTTAGTTTTCTCAGAAATTCAGTCATTTAAATCCATTTCATAAACACTTTTCTTCCTACCAATTTCATGTGCGGTCAGAGGTTATATGTTCTTGAATGAATTCATCCATGAATACATTAAATATTGCGCAGTTGTATGTCGTTTAAGCAAAGTTTTACAACATTTACAATATTATGCAAATGGGATTAGCATCATGCACGGGCCATAAGTGCATCCTACGAGGAATAATAGCCATAATTAATGTTCCGCTTGGGACATTCACGAAGAATCTTACCAAAAGACATTTCAAATGTATATATTATTCGAGTAAGTAGCAAAATTGAGAAAATTATTCGAATATTAACATGGCATCGATTTATTTCTTCCCATGCTCGACCCACAAGATATTACTTGATTCAGAATCTAATAAAAATAATATCACACGCACATATATATATATATATATATATATATATATATATATATATATATATATATATATATATATATATAGGAAGTTGAATTGAGAAACAACGAGCAGCGCAACCACAGGGGTAGTGTTTTGTCTAAGCTACGATAAACTGAGGAGATAATCGCGCTTGAAGATTATGTTTATTTGATACATTACCCTTACCTAAAAACTTTGCCATCACAAGCGAAGTGTGTTTAGTCAGCCCGGTTATTTAACCAATACATGGGAGAGAAAAGATGAATTAATACCTTCAACAAGGTCATATAGTGTAAAAGAACGCAACCTGATTTACTTTTCCCCCGAGAAACGCATTTCTTCACAGACGAAACGTCACAAGCTTCTCGCTGTTCTATCGCTATTTCCATGGAAAATGTTCAAACGAGCTATACGTTCTTTATTTCAAGCAGTACTTTAATTGCTAGTATCTGTCATGTCACTCGCATTGTAGCGAATCGCACAGATCCCTTTGTATTCTATTGGTTAGATGGGTATTCCACTCAAACAGCTTCATTTTCCGAAAAGTTGAAGTGACTCCCAAGTGGATGCTTTCCCGATCACTACAATCTGAACCTGTTCAAGTCTAGGTTTAACCGTTAGCTTCTCCACTATATTCACTGTTTCCACAAGTCCAAAACTTCACGGGTTTTTTTCACCAGAGCTCATATTACAGTTTTTATTATTGTTATTGCTTTTTTCTAGCACACCGTATTTCTGGTTCCCATATTATATCCATTTCTATGCTTGGCCGACATATATGCTGATTCCTTAAGTTTTCGTATTTTAACGTCGTGAATATGGCAATAAAAATGATGACAAGTGTCCGAACAATGTATATAATTGCAATACCTTATCTCAGAAATGTGTACAGAAAGTGAAATATTAGATCGTTGCAAAAGTTCTTGCCCGATTGAAAAATTAAAAATAAAATTTACCATATTCCCAAAAAACAGTTATTAGTCAAGTGTATAATCTTAACAACTTGCTCCACTCATTCTATAATGTTGATGATGTCATTTTCATGGAAACTTGGGAGGCAGTTTTCGACTGAATGTGCAGAGTCGATTTTTTGTCATTTAAGTCGTTCTGATAGCAACAAAAGAAAATCCGAAGGTGCCAAAGCAAAAGAATTCTATGAGTTCTGGAAGGTTCCTCATCTTAATTCCTTAAGCTTTTTCAATGTCTGTTTTACAACATGCTGTCTTCACTTGCCGTGGTGTGAAATGACACATTTTACATTTGACAAAATTGGCTGTTTTTCTTGAATCTAAACCTCTTCCAATGACGGAAGGCAGTTGATATATCGATTTTCACGAACTTAACAATCCCATCCGTCGAAACAGTCGCTTTATTCCCCACGATGGGAAACAGTGCGTCTTCATCGACGTTGGACGGTTTTCCCAATGTGTGATTGATCGTTTAGTTTAAAACCATCCTGACGAAACTTGCCGAACCCCTTTTTGACCGACCGAGCATGATACAAATAAACATTTTGTTTTTGTTTGTTTGTCACACTTCCGACGATTACACTTTTCGGAAATTCATAGAACACAAAATGGCGAAAGTGCAACTTTTCATCCTCCATCATTAAGGCATTCCTCTGCGGGCAAAAAGTCAACATTGAACAATATCTGATTCGTAACTGAGCGATGCCAATTTTAAATCTAGATCAAACCAGAAATCGGCATCAAAACAAACATCAGTGTCAAGTTGCGGCCATTTTATATTAACAATGAAAATAACACACAATCATTTGCAAGGATCGCATATATGAATAATAAGCAAATATTCTCTTCAAATAAAATGCGCAAGGAAACATGTTTGCTTTTCTTATTTTAAATTATTAAATATAGAAATATTAAAATAATGCTCCAACGAAATAATTGATTTAGTTCCTTCTTTAATTTTTCCCTTAAGAGATGAAAAGGCTCCGGGAATTTCGTTTTTGTCGCTATAACGGAATATGTCATTATCTGAAAACAATGTGTGTTTTATACTATGGAATAGATCTTTTTTCTTGTCCAAACCTAGCTTATCGTCTTCACATATATTTATGGTTCCTTCCTTTCAACTTCCTTGTTGACGTTTCTTGATATGTACCCTCGAGAGCTAAATTAATAAAAGATTACAGGATGCATAGATTCTATTTTCAACTTTTAAAAATCCAACTGTCACGTTCTTTATAGCTGATTTTTTTTTAAGCAGATGCTTTGTGTTACGTCTTCGAGGCTCCTGTCACTTGTGGGTGCAGGAAGCATATTTCTGGCCCTCTGCACCGGCAAGGAAAAAAAAAAAAAAATGGAAGCACGCACTCGTTCAACTCATTCGTTCGGAATCATTGAACATAAACAAGGAGAAAGCAGTGAAAGAAAATAATGGAACCAAAGAACGACACAGACACACACACGTAGACACACAGTTTGCGCATCAGGGATTTTAACATGCCAAGCGCCACGTGAATTAAGACGTGTCGTGCGAAATGCAGATGAGAAATCGCGGTGTTAAATTGATAAAAAAAATAGATACTTCGCTATATGATGAATATAGAAATTAGGAAAAGACGCTTCAATGCCGACAGCATGGAAAAGATAAGGATGCGCGTTAAAGAAATCAGATTTGTTTTGATATTATTTTAAATGACGTTAAGCCTAAGTAAGGACACCCTTTTCTATTTTCTTCCTTATACATATATATATATATCTTTCTTATATTTCGAATATATATATATATATATATATATATATATATATATATATATATATATTATACTTCGAATATATATATATATATATATATATATATATATATATATATATATATATATATATATCTTATATATATATATATATATATATATATCTTATATTTCGAATATATATATATATATATATATTATATTTCGAATATATATATCTTATATTTCGAATATATATATCTTATATTTCGAATATATATATATATATATATATATATATATATTATATTTCGAATATATATATATATATATATATATATCTTATATTTCGAATATATATATATATATATATATATATCTTATATTTCGAATATATATATATATCTTATATTTCGAATATATATATATATATATATATCTTATATTTCGAATATATATATATATATATATATATCTTATATTTCGAATATATATATATATATATATATATATATATATATATCTTATATTATATATATATATATATATATATCTTATATTTCGAATATATATATATATATATATATATATATATATTATATTTCGAATATATATATATATATATATATATATATATATATATATATATATATATATACCCAAGTATATAATTGGTATATACGGAATGAATTCCAATAACCAACAATTACTATTTTTAAAAGAGTGCTCAATACAAAGTAGAGCAGATATAATTAATAATATAATATATATATATATATATATATATATATATATATATATATATATATATATATATATATATCTTTCTTATATTTCGAATATATATATATATCTATATCTTTATATTTCGAATATATATATATATCTATATCTTTATATTTCGAATATATATATATATATATATATATATATATATATATATATATATAAACTGAGTAAAGTCAGTTAATTATATGCCATGCACACTTAATGATTGGCGAGGCAAATTTATCCCGCAGTACGTTGCCATTTCTTTCTGCGGTAGACAAATTGCCATGCCGGTCTGTCCTGCTGTTTACTTTTAACTGTGGGTGGGGAAAAGATGAGGATTCTTACGTAAGTGAATATGGATTCGACCGGATTTCGAATCGGCTCTTCGATTCCTCAATCCAAGCCGGTATTCATTACTTCACCGTGCCTCCTCAATGAGTAAGGATGACCCATAAGAATCGATTCATTTATTATTTATTTCATTAATATACAAATATACATTTCTTCAGGCAAGCGTTATTTATTAAAAATATCATTTATTGAAATAACATCGATCTGAAGAGATGACTATTTGTATATTCTGAAATAAATTAATACCGAATGGACGTTTAAGGATTGTTTTTGCTCAGTATATTTCTCGTTTACTTACACTGAGCTGTGTTTGGATTAATGTCCTCCTTTGAATTATCTCTATTAATTGTCTATATATATATATATATATATATATATATATATATATATATATATATATATATATATATATATATATATATATAAAGATAGATAGATAGATAGATAGATAGATAGATATAGTGTTTCATTAGTGTTTCATTAAGACGTCTTGTATAAGGGTGTTTCATTAAGTGGGATCAAATTCAACAGCAAATAAATGTCATTGGAGAAAACTTACATATCTCTCTATTGGATCCTGTTATTTAAGTCATTATGCGTGGAAATAATATTGCACAAATGTCCGCCAAATCTTAAAGTAAAATTAGAAAACATTAGACGTTTAAACTTAATTAACATTTAAAATAGGTCCAAGTATATATATATATATATATATATATATATATATATATATATATATATATATATATAATGTATATGTATCCTTATGAATGTAAATCCTTGCTAGATTCTCAATTGTTTTATCTACTCTATTTATTATGCGAACATATACAGAACAAATTATAAAGAAATTATTATTATTTTATTTATTAATCTGAGAGATTACTATGGTACGATTCAGCCTCGTTTGATCGCCGACGGCCTACGTAGCCGAGTAAGACTAAAGCAGGTCCGATCTACCGAAAGTTTCTCCAGCAGAGGGGGACGCAGTTTCGAATAGTGCCAGAGATTATCAATTTTTCCGTAATAAGATTTCTCCAATATTCAGGGCGGCAGATGAAAATATATTGCTTAATAAATGAAAGGATCGTCTAATGAAATGCGGATATGCACTGAAAAATAGATAAAATCTCTCGGATTAATAAATAAAAACACAATTTAGAAATTGTTCTATTTACTATCGAATAGGAAACTGAGCAGGTATGAACTACACAGAATCTAGAAAGGATTTGCATTTATAAGGCACTATCCGACTTTGAAGGATCAGCGACGCCATCCGTGCCCGAATACGTTTACATCTTTTCGGATCTATCTATTTATTTATCACCCCCCCCTCTCTCTCTCTATATATATATATATACACATTGTTTTATATTGTTTGTATATATATATATATATATATATATATATATATATATATATACAAACACACACATTATATATATATACAAACAAATATTATATATATATATATACACACACACACACACGCAATTATATATATATATATATATATATATATATATATATATATATATATATATATATATATATGTGTGTATATATATATACACACATTATATATATTATTGTTTTTCATTCCCTGTAACGCTTTTCGTCATGGTGACACTATCCCCTTTCTTGATGTGATACAATTAAACAATATATTTAAATCTTTATTTTCTTCCGTCTTCTCACTATCCTTTTTATATATCTGCTCTTTATGTTGTGTGGATAAGTGCACCTCCTGTAGGAACAACTGCGTTTGGCCTTATATTGTACACCCCAACATAATAATGTAAGAAAAATCTATATGTAAGTCTATATGTATGTCTATATGTAAGTCTATAACTTTGACTCTTCATGTCATTGAACGCATAATTACCCATAGGAAAGCTTTACGATTGAATTAATTATTCATCTCGTATAATCGTCACTTGAAAATCTTTTTCTAAAGAAACAGTGATCAGTGAGCAGGTAATGTGATCATTTGAAACAAAGATAAAATGTTGACGGAGAAATTCACAGTGGAAAATGTCGATTAGCTGTCCAGCGCACTTAAATTTCAGTTCTACGCTCTGGCCGCTAACTTGTGTTACCGATTCTAGTAGCCTGATAAATATTGTCAAGGGATAGCCGGAGGATATATTTTGAGCTTCTATGCCGCAGAAAGAGAATGCATCTCAAATAAGCCATCAGAAACTGGAGATAAAAACAGAAAATTCCGTGTTTTATTCCCCGTGTCATAGAACACGATTCCTCTTTCTCGGTCGACGTTTCTTGGCAGGCTTTCTCTCTGTTTCAATCCGCTGAGGCTATATTCCCGAACGAAGATCAGTCTGAGCCTTGCGTGACCAAGACTTGATGCCGCAACTGATACCAACACAGATAAACTATTTGAATCAGCAATGACAAGAAGGTACTTGTGCTATTATCGAAGAATCTTCAACGTAGAAACATGAGGCAGAAACTATTGTAGTATTTTGTATTTTTTTTTTATTCCTTGGCTGTTAATGATAAATACATGACCCGGACTAACGAAATTGGTTCGTTTGTTAGCCTTCGATGTTTATTTAAAAGTGCGTGGACTCGTTTACATAGATTTAAATAGAAGAGAATAATATATAATGGACTCTATACAATCTATTTTTATGCATAGGGTAGAATTGGCACGTCATGTCACTGAAGACAAAACAAATGATTGTAAAAGATTGAACAATAGATAGATAGATAGATAGATAGATAGATAGATAGATAGATACGGAATAGGCTAAATTGATAGATAAGGATTAGTGCAATATTGATAGCTATGTATTAGGCTAAGATAGACAGATAGATAGATAGACAACGATTAAACGAAGATACGTAGCTATCTATCTATATAGATAGGTAGGTAGGTAACAATTAGTCTAAGATATATAAAGATAGCTAGCAAGCTAGCTAGCTAGCTAGCTAGCTAGATAGATAGATAGATACTATTAGGTTAAGATGTGTAATCATTTGTCTGTGATTGATAGGTAGGTAAATAGATTATGGTTAAGCTAAGATAGATAATTATTAGGTTATTATACATAGATAGATACATAATGATTAGGTTGGGATAGTTAATGATTAGCCTATGATAATGCTTAAGCTATGATAGATGGATAGAGAGATAAGCAGACTGATAGGTAGACCTATCTTGATTAGGCTAAGATAGATAATGATCAAGCTATGAAAAGTAGGTAGATAGGCAGGTAGCCATGAAAAAAAATGTTTAGTAAGAGGGATATAATGAAATAAAGAACAGAAGCCATTATAAATTTATTATGTTTGGCTATTTATTTAGCTTCAGAAAAATCTTTGGAAGTTGAAGTGGATGTCACGTGTATGTCTCAATACGTCTTAAGTTACAATTTTTAAATATTCGTCATTCTGTCAATTTCTAGGTTTTCACTAGTAAAGTTTGTTCACTATGTCGTTTTTGGCAATTATTTCATCGAAATTAATTTTGCACCTTTAAATGTCTGTCATTCATCTGAGTATCGGATATTACTGCCACATCTGGTTTGCAGTTTCTGGTAGGTATTTACCAACCTCCCAACAAGGCAAGATGTAGATATTCCTCAAGAATCCCGTATACATGAAGACGGTTTTGTCTACTTTTTGGTATATATCTAGAGATTGGTGGAAGAATTCGATTTCCCACCGGCGAAACGTTAATATCCTGTGATACCTATGAATATTTCCATGATAATCGTAATGATGAACTTTTCACATTACGAATTTAGGTCGGTTACTAGATTTTACGATATTACTGTTGAAATATCAAGTTGTAACCGCATGTTCTATGCTAATTGTTTCCTCTCTCATCATTCTAGTTCCTTCTGGCGTTCCTTCCTTTTTATCAATGTCTTTCACTTTCAGCATCTCCTTGATTATTAGTTACTTTACCGCCATGCTTGGGATGAAATTATTAAAAATAAACGAAGGGATCAAAATGAAAAAAAAAAGATTAAATATTGGGTGTAATTTGACTTAGGTTGAATGCATAATACTAATTTATATAATCTACAAAAGTAAACATCTATATGTTTACACCCCACACACATTATATATATATATATATATATATATAAATAAATTTTCGCTTCCAGCGTCTTATATGCACGTGTTTATCGTTGCTTGGATGTCATCCATGTAAACAGACTATCATCACTGTCTTGTCCGTATATTGCTTAATATTTTGGACAGTAATTGACATGTTTGATAATGGCTTATGTAAGACAAAAGCTTAGATTGGATGAAAAAAATATGTATCAATATTGTGTTTTTCTTTCTTCGTTTAATGATAATGTTATTAAGCTTATCAGACGTTATGAAAAGAATTTACATAAAATAAATAGACAACACTTGTCTATATTATTTAATGAAACACGTGCATATATATATATATATATATATATATATATATATGAATAAATATATTTTTAAGGTGTGCTATATTTATGGGGTACAGTGCTCAATATCAGAGAGAGCATATGTAAATATAAATATAAAATTGAACATTGAAGTCAACACACAGAGACGACAACCTGTTTCATGCTAGACGCAATCATCAAGCCTGACGATTGCGTCTAGCATGAAAACAAAAAAGTCGCCTTTCTGAGTGTTGACTTCAATATTCACTTATATATATATATATATATATATATATATATATATATATATATATATATATATATATATAATATATGAAAGTAATGTATTTTCCAATAACTGTTTGCTCTTTTTGTTTTACTGTCGGAAAAAATATGAATTACTAAAAATATTAATTGAAATAACGGTAAACTTAAAGTATACGCGCGCGCGCACACACATGATTGACTCCAGACAGACGAAGAGCGGGAACAGGAACGGGTGAGCTTCGATTTATGGATCTGAGAGACTATGTGGATGTGTGGATCCGCGAGAGCGCTTTGCTGTGTGCAACAGTTGTAGATTCAATTATCGCCGAGTTGAGTTCAAATTCCATTTGTTTCTGTTTCGTTAACTTCGAACTGACGCCCTTTCCCATGGCAGGTATCAATTTTTCATCCACTTATCGCTTAAATAGCAAAGAAGGTTCTCATATCAATCCTTGTGTGACCGGAAGTTTAGGCGAAGGAAAAATCTGACTACAAACCTGAGGATGACTATTTCTCTCACACGGTGCGGCTTTTGGCTTCAGATCTTTTTTTTTTTTTTTTTAATATTTTGCATCACTCATGTTGCATATACCAATTTTTTCCTTAAATCACTTTTTACGATGTTTATGAAATCAGTTACATTTCTTGTTCTCTTTAAATGTTTCGGTTACTTTTTCAAGTGTTCTCTGATCTTTGCTTACTTGTTCGGCAACATCCAAAGGTGTGTACATTATTTTGAGTTAAGTTGGACGATACATTTATACATCCTTCCATGATATATACAAACATACATAGATAGATTTACATGTACACATATATATTTGTACACACACACACACACACATATATATATATATTAAAAATTTAATCTGTGTATGTGGCGTTGTCGCCGGCAGCAAGGCTGGTTTAGTATCGCACTTAAGAAAGCACAAATGAAATGTTTTTCCCTTAACTGATTTTTTTTACAATAGTCCCTGCTAGCATGCATAAATGTAAAACTAAATGCACCATCCAATGCTGACCCTCATTTATCGTCCACCATATAGTGCGATGGAGAAATTGTCGTCTAAATTACGCAAAAACGAAAATAATACTGACATCTAGTTTTAACATACATTTACCAAAATTACACACAAATATCTTGAAATACTAAAGAGTAAATTTATTCAATAAAATCACCATTAAACCACAGCCTCCAGATGACTTCGGAATCTCCTGTAAATCGTCTATACAGTCTACTTGTTTAAGGTGGTGAATGCTGTCATACTCCTTACCTTCAATTCATATTTGCTGTCACAAGGAGTTTTGCTGGTCTCTCACTCAATTGCAAATGTTAGTCTATGGAACTTGAATCTGCTATATATAATATGCATCTCTCTGATAATGCTCTTGTCGTGGAATCAACATATATATTTACTTTTTGTCAGAGATTTAAATTGATATACAATGCTTATTTTTTTGTAAATCATTATTTGACGGAGAAGAGCTATTGTGGATGAGTAAGTTTTTTGTATTATATATGTTAGTTTAAGAACAACCACATTATCGACAAGGCATATATTATACATGACAAATTCTAGTCCCATAGCCCACTACTTAAAGGAATTTTCCTGTACACATTCCTAATTGAGAGAATTATTAATTGATAATACAAGTATACTCCACCATGAAAATACAAACACAAATTGTATATGCTTGTAGTTTCTATATAAGAAAAATACAACTAACACCAAATAGGATTAATTACGAGAGTAGAAACAAAGTTTTAAAATGGCTATAAGAGCCACGCTTTAAAATATCATCTCGCATTGAATGACATGTCTTTACTCAGGTTGTGAGATTGTCATGAATCGATCTGGAATTACACCACCTGTATCTGGGCGCACATACAGATTTCTGGGATCGAAACACTTCCCTAAATATGGCGCAACGACAAAACATAATTTTGAGGAGAATCACTACTTTTTTCGGATTATATTTATTCAGTAGCCCGTATACGTATTTTTCGTATGGCTAAAAACGATGTATTGAGTAGACATTCCTATTTAAAATGAAAATTAGTAACTACGTGCCAAAAGATCGAATATTTTACTAATAATAATGTATCACTTTCAGGCCAAACCTGATTAACTATTTAGCTATGATAATCTATAATAGCAAATCTAATATCGTATACCCTATTTAAGATAACACCCTAGTTAAAGTTGTTAGCTTTATTTTCGTACACGATATTCAAATATGTTCATTAGTAAGAACTTAATGGAAATTCTTTTTTTCAATATTTCTTTTCTTATATTACGTGGACACATGTATTTGCGGGTACATCCCCCTTTTTTTTAATGAGTGCATTTAAGATTTATCTGCTTAGAGATCGAAACGCTTTTTAAAGTACAGTGTGCACTTCAACAACAATCGAACCTGTATTCGCCTTAGCTGCGAATACACCTTCAACGTAGCTGTGTTTTTTACCAGTTAAATCAATATCTGCTATATTTATTTTCGGGCCCGAAACGTAAATACATTTTATAGGAGTTTTTTCTTTTTTTTATTCCATTTCTTATTGATTTAAATGTTATATTTAGTGGCTAACCTTGTCTGCATAGATATGACAGGTATTACGTGTGCTGGAAATTGTGAATGAAGAATGAAAATGGATATATTACGACAATACGTAGAACGCAAGAGATTTTGAAGGAAATGAAGGACAATTAAGTAACGAATCATTCGAAAGAAAAGTTTTGCTCGAAACAATATGACTTTCAGCATATATTGTTTCACTGAATGAGTATCATCTACATCCATGAAAAAAAGATTCATTTTATTAGTCTTATATATAAAGTACAGTGTATGTGTGTGTGTTTGTGGGCGTATCCAAGCAACTCCTCCGCTCCTACTGGTCCTATTTTCAATGATTCATTTCATAGTTTATTGAAAAACCTAGAAAAGGTAGGCGCAGGGAACGATTTTCGTTAAGCACAGATTCAGGGTTCCCAGATTATACGAGGTTATATATATATATATATATATATATATATATATATATATATATATATATATTTATATATTATACTAGTCATTATCGTTGCTTTCATGTTTTAAGAGGAGCAACTGTTAACTTCCTTTTGTATCCAAAATTTCAGTGCACATTTTATTATAAACTAAATTAAAAGCCGTCCTATCGTCCGGCATTTAAGCTAGCTCCTGTGGAGCACTCTTGGTTTGGCTATCATCGCAATAGCTAGGGATGAGTAGATGCGATAGGCGTCAATAAACTCTGGAAGAACTCAGAATTGATAGCTGCATTTAAGTATTAAATTAATGTTTAAATTTACCTGTTAAAATTTGAACTATAATTCTTCTGCTGACACTTGATTTAAAGACGATTTTAATTTAATATTGTGTAAAGATGTGAAAATAGAGATTAGAATTAGTTATACATTCAAAATTTGAAGAGTGAGAGAAACCTAATAGCTAATTAAGTAAAACCTATATTATGGAATCTATATGAATAAATGCGAAATAGAAGCGCAATTGTCCAACGAATTCGTGGGTCAAAACCCCCAACTCTATAGTAATTTAGACGCGGTATTAACTCCTTCCCCCTCTTGGACGAGATGTAACAGAAGATCTTTTTTAGTTGGGAACCCGTGCGCGTACGCCCGGGACAAGTACAAAAATTGACCTCAGACCCTGCAACCATTGGTTGCGCAGTCCTCGGTGGGAGCACCGTTCCCTCCCTCTGATGCTATGGAAGGGCGCGCCCTCGGGCAGCTGTTACCCAGGGCTGGGCACCGCTCAGTATAATTTTTTCAGTTGCCGTCTCTCCTTTGACAGAGAAGCCCCTGAACGCACTCTACCCAAGGACTCACCCGGCCGATTTTTCGGCTGGGGTTTTTGAGAAATATTGGATCGTTTCTTGGCCTATGGCTGAGATTCGATCAAGGCTTTGACTAGCTTGGACTGGCTCCGGCCTGGACCTGTTAGGACAAGTCATGACCAGCTTTGACTAGGCTCTGACCAGCTTGGACAAGCTATGACCAATTTTGACCAGTGGCCTTTGAGTGGAAACACTCGGGTCTCCCACGTTAAACGACTTTGTGTCACATCTTGATTTTGTGGGAATCAAGTAAATACCAACTCTACCCAAGGACAGA
>CAHIKZ030001578.1:222500-292500 GCA_903632075.3 Acanthosepion pharaonis | reverse complement strand
TTCATTTTCATTTAGTGTTCTATTAAGAGCTAGCATACGGTTCGAGATTATATATATATATATATATATATATATATATATATATATATATATATATATATATATATATATATCCACAGCCAGTTTCGTTTTTCTCAGCTGAACAGTGTGGCTAGACATCCGCATGCCTCAAGCCAGATATTTTTACGGCAGGGATGACAGTGAATTTAGATGTATTTATTTTTAGACAAACACGTCAGAGACCGGAAAACTAGATTCGTCTTAAAGAAGAGTCTTCCTACAGCAGTAGCTATAGTCACTGGTTATATATATATATATATATATATATATATATATATATATATATATATATATATATATATATATATATATATTCCGGTAGGTACAAAATTGATTTATTGCATTAAAAATTGAAATACGTGTGGCCAGCTATCTTAAAAATATAAAGCGCTGACTGGAACAATATCGCGGTTTCGACCGCCAATGTCTCATCAGTTGTTTTACTCAGGCTGAGTAAACAGCCTACTCAGGGTGAGTAAACAACCTACTCAGGCTGATTAAAGCACTTGACGAGACCTTGGCGGTTGCAAATGCAGACGTTTTGCCGTCAGCATTTTATCTTTTAAAGATATTAAATCGCTCTACAGTTTTGATCTTTCTTACTTGGAATTGAGCACTTTTTAACGTGTACGATTTTAACAAATATTTTACTGTTTTTTATGTCTATATATATATATATATATATATATATATATATATCAAAAAGGAAAATGTTTATCAATTTTAATTTATCGATAAATGTATTGTAGTTTCATTCGAATAATTATTTAATTTGAGGACAGAAGAATATATCGTTACCTCAATGTTAATTCTAAGTTCTATGTCAATTCTATGTGAATCTGTATCTAGATGTATGCGCGTGCGCGCTGGTGAATTCTTGTGCGCGTTTTTGTGGATGTTTATTAGAGGATATGTATGTCTGATGCCTGAATTTAACAAGCAAATGCATAAAATACGTCAAGTCGTTAAATGAGGATGACACTCGCTGACAACTTTGATGCATAGATTTAGTTCTTGAGAGAATCACAAGGGCTCTTGAAGACAACAAAATCTTGCAACGCTTGTTGGAGACACGAAAAAGTAAGGTGTTCTGTGCAGGGCCTGAAATGTTTTCTTTTTTTTTTAAATTTACGTTCCTAGGGGTGGGTCAAATGTCGAGTAAAGACTGGAGCGCTTTGTACATGCATTCTGACATACCTCGCATAAATATATAGTACTCTGTCCGTTAAAATAACCCGTAGGGCACAGACACTCAACCCCACTTGACGTCATAGTTTTCCGTAGAAAGTAGATATAATGGATTTGAAGTCATTGTCGTAGAACAGTGCGCCCTCTATCATTTAACCCATAGTTTCTGGGGAACAAATGTTATTCAACGTTATCAATGCGAGTTTCCACCGAGTGTGTATGTATGTGTATATATATATATATAAAGCATATATATATATATATATATATATATATATATATATATATATATATATATATATATATATATATATATATATATATATATATATATATATATATATATATATATATATATATATATATATAGCCTATAGATTGAGTACAAAGCATCATTGATGATCTCAGTGACTACTATTTACCCACGCATCGCCTCTGATATTGAAGACTTTTACCCATGAATGTACCGTATCTCTCTCACTCACTATATATATATTATATATATAATCTTAGTGGGCTGGACATCCGATTGCTTCAAGCCCGGATCGGCAACAGTTGGAGATTTTTTTCCCCTTTAAGTCAACGGTGCACGGTAGAAGAAAAAAAGGCGAATTTTTACGTACTTACTCTGTGAATAAGCACGCCAATGACTGACAGTGCTTAATTCAGTGACTGGAAGAGCCTTGTATTATTAGTAGTAATAGACATAGTTTACAAATTCGCACGTACTCTCAAGAATGCGTAACTGAATACTTATATATATATATATATATATATATATATATATATATATATATATATGTGTGTGTGTGTGTGTGTGTGTGTGTGTGTGTGTGTGTGTGTGTGTGTTTTGTTTCTGGACACAAAGTCTGTAAGAACTGTCCAAACATTCTGCATATCCGACCGTTTTAGAATATTCTTTTAGCCTTTGTCAAAGACAGTTTTCATTTTTCGTTGAATATGTTTTTGTTTTTTTTATATATATACATATGAATGAAGACAAAATTATCTTAGCCAACGCGTTTCGTCCTCTTGATAAAGTCCTTGAAAGGACGAAACGCGTTGGCTAAGATAAGTTTTCATTTTTCTTTATTCTTATTGTCCTGCAGTTATTTTTTATCGATGTTTATCTATGTTAGAGGTCACATTCACACAGGCATTGATGGATAGATAGATAGATAGATAGATAGATAGATAGATAGATAGATAGATAGATAGATAGATAGATAGAAGTCAGATAGATAGAAGTCAGATAGATAAGCAGATAGAAATAAAGATAGATAGAAATAAAGATAGATAAATAGAAATAAAGAAGATTGATAGATAGGTAGAAAGAAAGATAGATAGATAGAAATAAAGATTGATAGATACATACATAGATCGAAGATAGATAGATAGATAGATAGATAGATAGATAGATAGATAGATAGATAGATAGATAGATAGACGTTCTGGACAACCCAAGTATAACTTGTGAGACAGACACGATATAGCTTGTCACAATGGTGTTTAATTGAACTGCTTGCCTGGTAGTCTTCTTGACGCTTTCTATTCTGCTGGTGAAAAAAATGAAGTTAATTACGGGGAAAATTAGTAAGAAGAGCTGTCGGGTCAGTGAAACTAGATGCCGTTGTATCTTTCTTAAGTAGGCGCAAGCGAGAAACAGGGAGAGATAACAAGGTAGAAATGACGACATCTGCCAAGTAGCCGACATCTGAGAATCGTTGTGTTATTATAAATAAAACCCGTTTATCGGATATTATCACAAGTAATTATCAGTACGGTGTGTGATGGACATTCTATACGTAACATTTGTCAGTCTGATCTCCATGTTTGGAGCCGGTTAACTAATGAGTAGCTTTTCAAGGGGGAGTATTTATGGAAAGAAAATTGAAGACATGAAATATTATCAGTGGCTTGCAAGTCTAACATTCATTGTCAAGAATATAAGTATAATTCAATACAACGTTCATTCGGCCAGCATTTTACCGATCTCACGAAAGTCATTCATTGACGATGCTCTGTATACGTTAAATTATAGCTTTCTGGAATTTCGAAGCACGCCCGCACACAGATAGACACACAGGTTGCATCAAATGAAACACCTATTTTACAGTAGTTACAACAGATAGAGATATCGTAAAACAATAATTGCTTTGCGTAAAGAAAGTATTCAGCTGTAAAATACGGTTTTTTTTTTTCCGCAGTCATTGGACAAGGCTGTCAAGAACGTGTCTGATGACGCACATTCCAAATGCTATTATTACCTTTTTTTTCCCCGAAATAGCAGATGTAAACCGATGCGATATATCGGGATTAGTGCTGAGGCCTATCAGTATTTACATCTTCAAGAAAAGTCCAAACAATTGTACAATTAAAACCCAGATCTGTCGTGCGGAACTTAGTTTCGTTTAATTGAATGCGATCCTAACTTGGCATCTCAACTTCAGTGATTTACTCACGGACTCTTTCTTTTCTACAAATATTTTCATGGCAACTGCATGAATTTAAGCGTACTACTAGATTGACATCTAGGTCACACAATTTTACTGCTGGAATAGTTAAATGTAACCGTCACATCTACCCCAACAGTTTCATTTCTCGTACTTCCCGCCAGTGGAACTCCTTTTCGTTTACTTACTTCCCTGATATCTACCCTCAACACAAATTTAAATGCAACGTCAATCGCCATCTTATGTTGTCTTGAACACCGTTAATGTTTTATCCTTTCATCAAACCTCCAAATACTTTCATTCTCTGTAACCTGCTGCGTACTATTGGGATTCTCGCCTAGCTTGGGGTAAAATGATAAGTAATGAAAAATAACTACAATTCGAACACGACCCTTCCCATTTCTCATTCATAAATGCTGTCCATTCCACCATACATACAACGATCTTTCTTTCTCTCTACACACACACACACACACACACATATATATATATATATATATATATATATATATATATATATATATATATATATATATATATATATATATATATGTGTGTGTTTGTTAAAATTGGTTTTAAGCTATGCCATATTTATGGGCTAAAGTGTTCAATATCATTACAGTTTATGTAAATATGAAAGTGGACATTGAATTCAACACTCAAGGGAAACAGTTTATTTCATTGCCTGATGATGTCATTTAGCATAAAAAGAGGGGTCTTCTCTGAGTGTTGACTTCAATGTCCACCAATATATATATATATATATATATATATATATATATATATATATATATATATATTGTATCTTCACATGTATGAGATTGTGCATTTGCAAAATGGAGAGAGATAACCGTAGAGATATAAACACTGCAGAGTGTGTGAGCAAATAGATAAATATTTAGAAATATTTTGATAAACAACCAATATATATATTAGATAATTAGATAGATAACTGCGAAAGAAAACATAAGGCAAATCGATGATTATATGTTGAATAGGCGACTTATTTGATGGTTGAATTAAAAAAACTTCGAATTTATTCACTCCAAACTCCTCTTTGTTTTGTTACTTAACACCCAACTACATTTCAATGCTTTGTCATGGAAATGTTTCTACCATTCACCATGTTGAGGCAGAGATTATGCGAAATGAAGTTTGTCAAAATTAAAGAGAATATGATAAGCGTAGTATGGGAGTGTTGAATATAACGCTTCATTTCACTGAGTGATACCAGTCATGAAAAAAAAGCCAATGATGCTTTGCGGAAAGAGGAAAAGAAAGTGTATGGATGTGCACGTAAGATTCAGACAAAAGTTGCATGAAGGAAGAAAAAAGAAACTAGATGATGTGTTTATAATAAGTTGAAATTAGTAAAAGCAAAAGAGAACAAAATTTAAAAAAAAAAACTTAAAAAAAAAAAGAAATATGGGGAGAGGGTGAGAAGTAAAGCGATGTAAATGATAGAAAAAATAAATCAGTCAAATCAATTATAATTTTATTTCTCGAATCACTTAAAGAACATTTTTTTTAAATCCTGTCTAGTGAAAATTAATCGGGTATTGATTTCACTACTCATTCAATATAATATATAACCATTTTTATGGGTCTTTAATATACAGTTAAAACGACTGCAATAGTTATTCAATTCAAAGATTGTTTAATACATGAAATACAAACTGGCGAATACGCATATAACATTGAAAAGTAGCTACCCATTTTAAAATACTTATAATTTATTCATTAACTATAATTTTTGCAAGAAACGGATAATAAGTGAAAGCGTTAAGCATAGTTTTATTTCGATGTGGACTCCAGATTTTGCTAGCACCTTCTCGAGCGACCAAGGAATCGCGTCAAATGATTTCACCAAGAACTTTTGTGCTTTGGAAGAAATAACTTCTTGTATTCAACATTTAGGTTCTTCCAAAGTTTTGGTTTGATATAGTAGATTTCCTCCTTTAAACAACCCAGAGGAAAAAAAATCTAACAGAATATTAAATCAGAAACCCTGGCTGGCCACTCATAGATAAATTAGGGAGTTACTTTTCCAATCCCCATATATATATATATATATATATATATATATATATATATATATATATATATATATGTGTATGTGTATGTGTGTGTGTGTGTGTGTGTGTGTGTGTGTGTACGAGAGGGAGAGAGAGAGAGAGGCAGATGCACTCTGAAAATACAAGCCCTTCCCAAATATTATTATTATTATTATTATTCAATTTTGAACAATGTGTCGAAAAAAGAATTTTCAGCACCCTTCACCCTAACATGTGTGTATGTGTTTGCGTGTGCTACCAAAAACGTCTTAAAACATTTTTGGTGCTTTTTCTCACATAAAGAACCATTCTCCTAGAAGTCAACCTGCTATTTTCAAGGTGGTGTGACTGCGACAAATTTGTTAAAAATCTTGCGAGACACGGGACACTCTAGTAAACTTGACAGGTGAACAGACAGATCAACCGCCTCGCCTATAATCTCCAGCAAATCATAGAAAGGCAAGTCTCTTTATTAGGCGTTCTTACCTAAGCAAACTGATGGCGGCAGTTTAGACTGTAAATACAATTCAACAGAAATAACGAGTGGCTGTTTCTGTGTGGCGTCTAGGCAACGTTCCGGATGTCACATGCAATAAATTGTCTAATACACTGAATATCGAGTCATTCTCTGACGTCATTGCTCACGGCGAAGAATTTTGTTTGATCGATATTATTTCCGAACAAGATTGTCATTCTATATACGTATCCTACTTTCTGCTCGAATGTTTGTCTGCGAATTGGAAATTCTGCTTACCCAATTCCGAGTCTAAAGCTGCATTTCTCTTCATTTCATTCAAAATACCATTATCCTGACACGAGAATAGAACTTAATGCCAACAAGAAAATTTTGTATTTCGAATAGAAGGAAGAGTCAAATTTTTCGAGTTCATTGTCAACGTGTTTTGTCACCAAGTTTCTTTCATTTTTAAGTATTTGTATTCGAAGAGTAAAATAAAAAAATGTCATGTTCCTCCAGGAAATAGGCGATATTATTTCTTTACAGGCGAAAGAACAGACATTGCAAAATGAATATTTAAAAACTTTACCTGAAAAAAAAAAAAAAAAAAAACATTAACAGTTAATTTTCAAGAATTTCGAAAAAAATACACGAGAGGTTTCTCGTCATGTTATCAGTGTTTTAGATTCAGAGTTATTATTCTTCAAGACTAATTGTCATCTAAAGATAAAATGGTCAATCTAACCAGCTATTTATTCCACATTTTTTTATAGGCCTATATAAGCGATTTATTTAATATTTGGTCTCAAAGATATACGACAATTCATCCATAGATCAGACCAGAAATGGAGTTATGTTGTCATATACAAGGGCTTCAACCGTATAACCTCTTTTCTACAGATGAAATATTGATAAATTCTTGCTATTATATTAACAGATGTTCACACAAGCTATATTACTTAATTTCACTATTTTTGACATTTACGATTAGGAACCGCCATGCCACATATACACACGAACGATTTATTAAATAAAGGAACAATAATTTGGACCACATGATTGGTCATCTGTCTCCGTATGTAAAGAGGGAGTTATCTGTGGCGTTGTGAATGTTTGACGATTTGTTTTAAGCCCAACCCCTGGTATTTTCTGACGTTGGACTTGCGAGATAGATTATTTGACTTCTGGAACTTATAACATTTTTTATCTGAACCTCACTATCGCTATAAGCGAGACAAATCTGATTCCTGCAACAAATCAACAACTGCATCTACTGCAAGGAAAGTTGGTTCATTGTGTCGTGCCAGAGGATTTTTTTCTCGTCAGAATCCATGTTGTATATTTACAAACCTACCTTTCAGCCATGCACTTTTATACTGTTCCCATATTTGGTCTTGTACACCTGCTGTACATTTCGAGGTCCTTGACAAAATCAAAAGAATCTGCAATGAATTCAATGCATCTTCACTTCAGTCACTTTCTCACAATATCAACCCCTATATATATATATATATATATATATATATATATATATATATATATATATATCATATATATATATATATATATATATATATATATATATATATATATATATATATATATATCAATATATCATATATATATCATATATCACATCATATATATATATATATATCACATATATATATATATATATATATATATCATATCATATATATATATATATCAATATCACATCATATATATATATATATATCAATATATATATATCATCACATCATATATATATATATATATCAATATCACATCATATATATATATATTATATCAATATCACATCATATATATATATATATCAATATCACATCATATATATATATATATTATATCAATATCACATCATATATATATATATATATATATATATATATATATATATATATATATATATATATATATATATTACCTCGTGTCTGTGTCTGTGTGTATTTATATGCACTACAGTTGAAAAGTTTGAGGAAACCCTGGTAATATTTTAAAATGCCCAAATATAGTTGTTTTGTACAGGAAAAATACTTGTTTAAAAAAAATTGTATAATTTTTTGTTCTATTTTAAATTTTATTATCACGAAAAGAAAAAAAAGAAAAGAATTCATGATCAAATTTTCCTCTCGTCAAAATATTCTCCTATTGCCTTAAATACTGCTGCACAAAAGTTTGGAATTCGTTGAAAAAGTTTCTGAAAATATAAGTTTGATCATTGATTCTATTCTTCCTTCAATGACTCTTAGAGGTCATTTGAATTTCTTCTTTATTTATTTTACTCTTCTCTCACGTTCATTCCATACTAATTCTGGAGAAAACTCGGAACTTTTGAACTGTAGTTTACATTAATATAAAAACGAACTGTCTCTACCATTTGCTTTTGAATTTGTGTATCACGTTATTTAATTCAACATTAACGAAACAGTTGCTTCTTTCAAACACATGTCTTCTCATTCACTCTGGCACCTACCACTCGTAAATCTATTCAGTTTAACAACATATTCATCAGCTGCCGGAACGCTTTCTTTCAGTCCCTAGCAGGAAGATACTCATTTTTTTTTCTTTTCTTATCAGCCTCTAAGAACGACTTGGCACCATTGTTTTTTCATCGAAGAGGACAAGATACCAAAGTCCTTTTATACGCCTTTTCTTCTTCTCTTATAACATCTTTTAATTTGGCAACGTCTCAAAGAGTTGCGCGCTTTCTTTTACAAGACAAGCTTTGTAGATGTATGTTAATGAAAAACGATTGTTTTGGTCGGGGTAAGATTAAGTGGCAGATGTATTCAGGTGATGATTTGACTTTTGTAAGAACGTAGCGATGAAGGAAGGAATCGATCAGGTGAAAACTTCTACGTACGTTTATAAAGACGAACTGGAAACTTTTAGAAAATTATTATGTATTTGTGTTTTTATTTAACAACATTTCCGATTCATCATCATCACCAGTCGCATGACTGGATGGGTATGGTTGTAAGATCGCTGTGTGGATGAGTATCTGAAAGGTTTCCACTACATATCTGAGTTGAAAGTCAAAGAAATTTTCATTGGTTACTCTTGGGCAAGTAAGCCTGGCAGAATCCGTTCCTCTCCAGATCAAAGCACAGCAAATATCTTCCAGTTTGAAGGCTCGCTTTGGTCATAGCTGTTGACTCCAGAGAAACCCTCAGTTTTAGCTGTTGAATTCAGTCTAGGAAGCAATCTGACAGGCGATGACATGTCAATGCCGCCGGCTTCTTACAGATATGGCGTCCTAGTCTATATATTGTACTAAGAGATCTTTGTTCTTATAATAATGTTAATGACCCTTTAACATATTTGAATGATTGATGTTTATCTTTATACAGGATGCGGCAGATCCAAACAGCTTGCATATAATGGCAAGCCATTAGCTAGAGGAAGACACAATTTTCATTTGCTTAAGTTCACTAGAACAAAACAAGAGATAGGTTAAAATGTGGGAGGTATTTCTGTCGCACCTTGTCATACCATTATGTGGTTGGTATTGAGCGCCCCGAGGAGGTGCAATGTTTAGCAAGCTTGTCTCGCTAGAACAGTTACGACTCGGGAGTGAGTTCGATCCTCACTGGGTGTCCCATAGTTTCGGCTTTGTGGAACATCTAAGTTAGGCTTGGAAAATGGGCACCTTGACATGGTGTAATGGTTAGAAAGCTAGCCTTCCTAGATCAGTTACGACTGGGTATTGTGTTCGCTCCTCACTGGGTGTCCCATTCTTTCGGCCTTGTGTCCCATCGAAGCCGGGCTTAGAAAACCATTATTTGGGTGGTATTTCTGGGTGGTATATGTGTGGGTTATTTCTGTCTCACTCTGTATAATGGAAGAGCAAAATTGTAAAGAAAAACGATTCGAGTTCGCGTCTTGGCAGAGGTGCAATCTCTATTTTCTCTTCGTTTTGTTCATGTTATATTATAGATTAAATGGATATTTTTTTCACAGATTCATAAATCATAAAAAAAGCAATATCTTACCTCTGCTTCATTTTCCATCAATTCTTTTTAGCGAACTAATAATTATTCACTTTGACTTGTTTCCAATTCATTTGCTATCTCTCTGTTTATCATGGTTGTTAAAATTCTGCGATTTAGAACCTGTTAAACACATTATGATATATACATAGCTTTTGCTACTCATTAGAAATTCTACAATTAATCTAGAAATTTCTTGTGATTTTACTAGTTTTATATTCTGCACCAGTGCCTGCCATTTATTCCAGAACAAGATTAAAACAACATTACGTATTCGCTACCTCCACGACCGTTTGAAGAGGAGTAGGGATGTAACCCTTGGTTTCTGTTTAGGATTGCGTTTCCGGTACCTACTAAAGTATACTTATAACGTCTACGACTGAACTCCAAAATTTTACTCAGTAATTATTTATTTAATTTTTCTTATCATCAGGTTCACACTCCTCTTTAGGATTAGGGGTTTATACCTTGTTCTTTTTTAAGATTGGCTTTACGTTTTTTCTAAAGTATTTTAATTCTACACACGGTAACCTCTTGCGATTTAGTGCTATTATCACCTTGCTTCGGGTGAATTGATTAAAAAAGACACATTAATATTACGTTGAGTTGTAAATAATTTCTGTTTTTAGTAACCAATTGTGATGACGAATGTATTATACTCACTAACCGTTTCTTAAATATACGATAACAACTGAAGAAAAATGTATTATATACAACAATGATCAATGTCAAAAACCTGTGTTCCATGGAAGAAGGATAGTGTGATGTGTGTCGTTGTATCATAGAAGTATTATTCATGTGAGTTTTTAAAACGCATTGAAACATTAAATGCACATTTTTATGGCCAGCAGCTGGAATATGTCGATAGATGATTGGTTGCTAAATGCCTTGAGCTAATCTGTAGGTAAAATTTTGTTCCCCTCCATGACAACATAACGAACCATACAGGAAGAGTAACATAGAAAAAACAATTGGAATTCGGTTCTCTCTATGTTTTCGCCCACAGGCCACAACTACCTGATTTTGCACCAGCAGATTTCTATATACTTAGATAGCTTCAAAACGTTTTGATGTTCTATAAAATAATAAATTAAGTGAAATAATAAATTAAAAGTTTCTTTAGTAGACTGTTTCGGCAAATTACAGATTTTTTAATCAAGATATTTTCGGCGAACTACATGACTAGCTACAACAAAATACATTGGAAATAATTAAGACCAAACAGGATACAGCGGAAGTACTTGACGCTAAATGGTAAGATATTAGCTAGATAAAAACACCATTGCCACTAATATCTTACAATATTTCTTGGAAGTATATGTGGGAAATATTTCTGCCGCACTCTGTGTAATTGAATAAAAATAATTGAATTGAATCTTCTGTAAGACATAAATTTGAGAAACAAGGACAGAAATCATTTAGGGTTCAAACTAATATATAATTATAGTTCAACAATAAGAATCTAATGGCATGATTATCAAGTTAATTCTCTACGCTGATCTCAGAATCTTATTAGAAAACACTAAGCTCTTGCAAATAAAATGTTTGGAATAACCAATTAGTTTTCTAAATATTTCACTGTTTAACATAAGGCACGTAGAGCTGTGTAACAATACGTAAAGATAATGAAAAAAAAAGCCTTTTCTATCTCTTTCTTTTATTATGGTTTTTATTTTACTAAGCTTCAAGCATCTCATTTGGTATATCTAAAGTTCATTGGGGCATAATCTAATTATCGTGGCGAAAGTTAAGCCTGGTCAATTTAAGACTCCGGTCTAGCAAAGGAGATAAATTGCCCACAGAAGAGATCACCAAATAACTATAGACAAATGAATTTGTTAGGCTAGGATTACTGAAATTCTATTGCAACTGAAAGTTAATCGATAATATAATTTATTTTATTGTATGTGGTTCGTTTTATTGTGCTATAATAAATATAGCATATATAAATTATACTATTATTAAACAAGCGTTTCCCTTAGAGGGTAAGGTTTCAAACAGAAAAGACTTTATTCCGTTGTATGCAATATAAAGCAAATATATATATTTATCGGTGATGCAACCAGATATCCCTTACTTGAACTTATAAAGAAAATGAAAAATTAAAATCAAACTATTTAATTACAACCGCAAATAAATACTTAAAAAGAAAATAGTAAAAATCAAGAAGCCTAATTAATCAAAAAATTTTCAAAAGTGAGTAACTTCGTTAGGTGTCAAATTATATGCTATAATATATATATCCGATAAATTATGGAAAATATACATAAATATGCCCAAATATATAAATAATTCCATACATGTATATTTTCGAAAAATTTTAAGGATATTTTCACTCAATAATCACTTTTTAAATTTTTTTTTCCTGCTATCCCAATTGTCAGGTGTGTATATGTCACCAGAATGTATCTTTATGCCATCCGTCGATTTTCTTTCGCCTGGCCCCCCACATCTCCTAAAAATTCTCTGATATATTCATACAGTTTCTCTAAATTCTGTTTTGATTTCACGTTTTTTCTGTTTTCAATTTGAACCTGTAGATGATTTGGATCGTATTTTTCCAATATAAATTATACCATGGAATATTATATTTAAGCCTATTTATATATATATATATATATATATATATATATATATATATATATATATATATAGTGTGTGTGTGTGAATAGGCATATCTTTATTCAAGCGTATTGCATTGGATAATATAGACACTTTATATCTATTTATTTTTCTAATAATCCTTTCTAATTATTTACTTGATGTGAAGTGTCAAATTCATGAAGAAATGCGCCGTAGTTCTTGTTAACCCAAGTACTTTGAACATTCTCTGCGATCATCCTCCGTGGAGAATTGCGGAGAGAAAATCTTTGCTAATGTGGTCGTTGTGATGTTGATTATTGTAAACACGCGTGAACGGGTTTCTGTTATAATTATTTTAAAAATTAACCGTTGCAGCCACGATTTTATTTTTTGTAAACAAGCGTCTTCAATGTAAGGGGGTTAATCAGAGATGGTAAAGTGCAACATGGTGTTAAATGTTAAACATAAAACATTTTAAAACTTTGCTGCAACACTCGTAACAATTTTGTCATTGTTGGTTTATATATCAATAGAAAGAAAAAGAGAGAGAGTATACAAATGTATCAGCCCTGAAATTGAGTAGCAGTATAAATACACAGTTGTGTTGATATGCATATGAACTTGGCAAAATATCTGGTAGCGCACCAAGCCTATCCAACTATCAATCTCACGAACGCATGTACACACACACACACACACACACACACATATATATATATATATGTGTGTGTGTGTGTGTAAGACATTTTTTTTTATTTTTATACGTTCTTTTTATTTATTTATTTATTTATTGTTGGACTTTGTCCATTTCATAATGTATTCGTTATATATATATATATATATATATATATATATATATATATATATATATATATATATATATTATATATATATATATATATATATATATATATATATATATATATATATATATATATATGTGTGTGTGTGTGTGTGTGCGTGTGTGTCTAGAGAGAGAGACAGGCACAGAGATTGGGTAGAGTGCAAGAAATTGCATGAAAATATCTATTAAACCAGTCTAAGACTATAACCATATAATTGTTTTAAACATGGTATATGTGGTATATGTAAGCCTCCCAATAGATATTGCCTAAAAAATGTGTGACTATGTTGGTACATGTTTATGCAAGTATTTGAGAATGTATTAAATATTCAAGGATTTATTAGTGGTAGGGAATACAACTGGCAAATAACTTCTCCTAATTGAAGTTTGAAATCATGTAACATAACGTAATAGTAACATATATGACATTTCTTAGGATATGTTCATGCTTTATTCTACGTATGAAACTTGTCTTCCTTGAGAATTGTCATTAATACATGTTTTCTTTCTTTTTTAGGTAAGTACATTCTTGAATTGGACGTAGAAATAAAATTGGCACAAACAGATACATTAAACGTGTATTGTAAGTATTAGATTTTGTATAAAATTTTGCATGAATCTATCTACACAGTCACGACTATATATATATATATATATATATATATATATATATATATATGTGTGTGTGTGTGTGTGTGTGTGTGTGTGTGTGTGTGTGTCTCCGAATTTCATATATTGTTATTGTTTGGTTCAAGTAATTTCAGCCATCTTAATCTCAACTACAATAACTAGCAAATTAAACAGACAGATATTTAATGAAACAGACCGTCATTATTGGCTCTTTTTAATGAAACCTTCTTGGATGAATGCATGCAGCTTACACACACACACACACACACACACACACACATATATATATATATATATATATATATATATATATATATATATATGTACACACGTGGATGTACAACAATAAAAGTTAAATTTTAAAATAATATAAAAGCTGAAGATATAAAATAAACTGAGGGTTAAATAAAAAAAAAAATGGAGTGTCCCCCAAAAATATTATAATTAAAATTTACAAAAACAAAATCCCTTATTAGTGTTTCATGTAGCAACAATTATTAAGAGGAAGTGAGGACTGTTACTATATGGAATATTGAGTATCTGATTTTTTATTTATTTATAATATATCATATTGTATATCATCTGCACTTCAAGATAGCATCTCCTGTGGTCAATGGTATTTTATTTAATACCGGATGTTTATTTTGCATAATAATATCCTCTAGAGTTTTAAGTCACTTGTCACTTCTTGCATTGGATGCAGGAATGTATTTTTGTATTATCTACTAATAATTTGTTTATATTGATTAATTAATTAATTATACATTGGATTGTTTACCCGAATTTTTGAGCACAATAATCTACACCTCATGCGAGAATTGTAAAATATAATTAGAAATAAAACCCTTGTCGGTTCTTTTCAGTTGAAGATATATATATATATATATATATGTGTGTGTGTGTGTGTGTGTGTGTGTATATGTATGTATATTTAGATAGATAGATAGGTAAGTTGCTTCTACACATATGGTTCTGTTGTTAATATTTCGAACTCTCCCGTGGTATGAATTCATATAACCGCATCATGAACATCCCAGCTGCGTCTGCTATTCAGCGACCGTTATCGTCGCATTGCAATCTTCTGTGTCAACGTAGCAAAATGTTACTTTCCCTGGCGGTCAACTTTGTTAAAATGTATGTATAACCACTCTGAAGATGATACGAGCCTAAAGCATAGATCAAGGATCTACTTAATAAAAAATATCCAAATTTTTGTCTTTATTTCCCCGCAAAATTAAAGAATGGCTTATGATGAGACATAATAGACATTCATTGTCTCTTATATTTAACAATATATGTTTAAATAATTATCTGCTGCCCCAATACACTCCATATATATATATATATATATATATATATATATATATGTGTGTGTGTGTGTGTGTGTGTGTGTGCGTGTACAAAGTACTACTTGCAGAAAGGTTATTACTGTTATGTTCTATTTAAATCTTTATCTTGAGCTACTGTTCTTTTCGTTGTTATCTTGAACTATTTTTGTCATGCCTGTGTGTAAATTCAAACATGATCCGCCTATTTGCAGCTGAAATTTTCAGATAAGCTGCCCAAGATTAGTTCAAGTTTTCCACGCCGAATAAATAAATGCATAATGAAAGAGCTTCCCACTAGATGACATACAGATTACAACTCCGTGCCTACCGTAACGTCATTGTTAGCCGACATTATACCGAAAGAGCCGCAAATAAATAAATAAATAAATACATCAATAAATCCTGACTTAGCGTTAAGAGCGTTAATTTCTTTATTTCTAACGCAGTAATATACATCGAACATCAGCAAAATTATGTATACAATTAATATTATTCCGGTTCTGATTTGAATGCTTAACCTGAGGCTGTTCTACCAACAGCGCAAATGCTGGGAGCATAGCAACCATGGTGAGCTTCAGGACGTAGAAGATCATGGCCCTCCACTTCCCTTATCCCTTATAGTTCAATAATTTTTGTCCCTTTGCTACTTCCCACAGACCATGTTCTGTCATCCACTTGTTCAACCCCGCCAGGTATGTCACGAGTTGTTTTCACTTGTCTTTCTTTTCCGCTATTCGACCTGTGAATATCAGATTCTCTAAGCCCTCCTTTCTCATTATGAGTCTCAAAACTTTCAGCTTCCTGGTGTGAAGTATCTGCCTCCTCTTTGTTTACATCGCGTTTTCAAAACCTTCTCGTTGCTCATAGGCACTTTCTATTAAATCCGTAGATTCCTTCTGCATCATTTACCAGACCGAATATAAAGGCATATGATAATGAAAATTCGTTGTCAGAGAAACTTCAACCTGAACTAAGTGACAGAAAAATCATACGTCATTATATTTTTAGCAATTCTTTCATAATTTTAATAATTTAAAAAATTATAAATATTTTAAAAATTGTTCAGAATTACGAACTTATTCAATCAATGCGTCTCTCATAATTTTGTTGGTGAATCCTATATTTCAGAAGTACAATACAAAAAACATAAATATAAAAAAAAATCTCAACGATTTTTTATAGTTGTAATAACCCTTTGAAGGATAATGATACTTCTCTAAATTGCGAAAATGCAATCGAAAAATATGCTTAATATGTTTATATGCAACGCCGTATATTTAATCAGTGTCTGGCAAGATATACGTCATCAATTCTAGTCGAATTTCAATAAAATCTAATTTAAGACTAATTCAGAATATAGTTGGTTTTGATTTGAAGTGATTGATTATATGAAGCCAAGCTAATTCGAATAATTGAATATTGATTTGCTTCGGCAATTCGTGAATCGACCAGAATCTGTACTTTATTATTTGAAGCATTATTTTGGATTCTATCCAAAGACGTATCGAGTAACTCACACAAACCATTTAAAAGTACTTGTTCTTAGCATAAACAAAATTTACACTCATTTGGAATCAAAAAAGTCTACAGTTAGAGCTGAAAATCTCAACGTACAATATGTGGATTGGTAATTTCAATGGCTATATGCTTGTAAGACTAAGGGCCGGGTGAGATTACTGCCTATACTGTTACATTCCCTATAGCACTATGATACTTAACAATGTATTAATATATCATTCATTCCCCTCCAGGAGGGTTGGAAAATCTTGAATTCGAAAACTTGGAAAAAAGCAAAGGTAAACGACTTCAATATCTTATTTAATAATATATAAATGATAGTCAAAATTCTGACCATTTTTTGATGCTAACAAGTTGATAAATAAGATGATTATATACTCTATTTACATTTTTGTCCTCATCGTTATTGTCATATTCACGATGTTTCGGCCGTTGTAAGTTTCGGCCTTCTTCCGGTGATATCCGTTGGAATTTCGAAACGAAACTTCCCTTTAGTCCGCTGGCGTAGATTGTTCTAGTTCCACATGTCACGTGTTTTCTGGATAATTCATTTTCAGTTAATTCCCTTTTATTTACTAAACATAACTCTCTAATTTTTGTTCGCATCCGTTATGTGGCCAGGTATTGAACTCACAGCTCCTTGGGTCAAGTAACTGGATTTACTACAACCAAAGCTTATATCCACTGGGCCACATGTCCTTACGGTTCGACGTCCGAAACGTTCGTGAATATGAAAATAAAAATGAGGTCAACCGTCCGAACAATATAGTTACAATATATTAGGATCAGAAATATAGACAGATGTTAGATAAAATCGTGAATCGAAATGTTATTGAATGGGATTGTTTCAAACAAGATCACAACGATTTTTTTTTGTATCTTTTAATCAACGCGTCTATTATAATGTTTTCAAAGGCAGCCATATTAATAGCAAGTATATCTGTTTTCAAATCAGAAAACGAAGATCTCAGTATATAGGAAATTTGTGCCGAGGATTATTTCGTTATTGTAGCCGTTTTAGATTTTGGTGCTCCCAAAAATGCAGTAAAGTTATCTAAAAGTAAATTAATATACATAAAGTGTGTGTCTGCTGTAGCACGATGATTCGTAAGTGTAACGACTCATCCTTTACGGAACACTCCACGTATGCGGTTGTTGAGAAATAAAATTATTCAAAAATTTAGATGCAACGTCAATCGATATCTTATTGAATCCTGTGTCCTTTCCACAATTTTCACTATACTCAGTCTTTTCTTTCACTTTTACTCCGTTTTATCCAGAGCTTACTAGTAGCATTTATGCCTTGATTAAAGTGAAATGATTAAAAAAAAATAAACAGTTAAAATAAAAAAAAACAAAACAAAAAAACAAAAAAAAAAACAAAAAAAAAACAAGATAATCAGTCTACTCTAGCAAGGACATCAGCAAGATAATCTTGCAGACTTTTTCATTAATATAGTCTTTTATTCCTCCTTATTTTGGTCATGTAGCTTAAAAAAAAACCTAGATTTTGAATAATCATCCAGGTCAACAAAAACATTAATATGCTGTTTCGATCTTCACAGAACTGCTCCAAAAACAATTTTCAAGTGGTGGAGAGCCATAATTGCACACTTACTGAAGAGACTTCGTACATAAAAAAAATATGTGTTTTTCCATTTATATCAGTAAAGAAAAAAAAGACAATATGGATTGTCGTCCAGACGTTAGCGAAACATGATTTATTAAGCGTAAGGAAGTGTTCTTTACAAACTTTCTAAATTAAATATTCCATGTGTTGACATATTTGCAAAATCAACCAAACGAATGTATAAACTCAAATATATATATATATATATATATATATATATATATATATATATATATATATATATATATATATATATATATATATATATATATATATTAGGAAGATGTTCTTCAAACTTTTCGGACAGTTCCTTTCGCAGATTAATGAAAAAAGAACAACTCAGACATTTTATTCAGAAAAATAGAAATATATCAAACTGAAACCTAGACATGAACATTTTTCATCAAAGCAGACGACAATATGTTAGCATGAGTACATATTTATTCATCTCGCTTAATCGAAAATTCAGGCTTACTAGATAGTTTTGTATGTTTTTTCTTGACTTTCCCGTTCTTATTCCTTTTTTTTCCTTTTCTTTTTTTAAATCTTCCTTGTTTGTTTACCATTTTCATATATATTTTTGTTTAATAAATTTCTTTTTGTTCTTCCTTTTTAATTTCATTCTTTATTTTATCTTCCTTTATTGTCACTAGTTTTATGCACCTTAGTGTTTTCTTTTCGCATTTTTTTGTTTTTTTTTAGTGTTTGATGTTATCTTATAATTTTCATATAGTCGCCTACGTCTTCATTTTCTAAAATATATTTCGATCTACATTCGATTACTTGCTTTCGAAATGTTTTGCTTTTTTTATATTCTTTTGTAATATTTTTCAGTTTCTCCAATTTTTTAAATCTTCTTTTTTTATTTTTATCACTTCTTCTGTTCTTAAATTTATTTCTCCCTTCGTTTTTCTTTCTGCTTTTAAAACTTTTATTCTTTTTCATTTTTGGCTTTATTTCATTCATGTTGTTTTCGTCTTATTTTTTTTCTTCAATATCAGTTTTTATTTATTACTAATATTTCTTGTTTTTTTTTCCTTTCTGTTCGTGAACATTATTCTTTAAATCGAACATCATCAATTATATTGTCTATTTAGATTCTTATTCTTTACGCTTTCTCCCCATCTATTATTGTTAGTGTTCTTGTACTTGCTATTTTCATTTCCTCATGCCCGCCTTCGTCTACGCCTTTTCTCCTTCATTGTTTATTCTTTCCCGACAAAAAAAAAAAAGAATTGCATCAAATAGAAGACAATGTGGAGCATACTGGAATGTGCGAATCTGAGATTCTTTTGTGTGGCAAGGTCATGGCTTCAGTGACTGACGACTGCAGAAAGAATCGATCATACGAATGTCTGTAATAACCAATGTAAGGTTACGAAATATTTATTTAATAATTTACGAAATCATGTTGCTGTCTTCTTCGGCAAACAATAAAGTTCATAAGGCAAGCTTATGTCAAGAGTATGGTTAGGATTTGCTGTATACAAGCCAAAAAAAAAACAAAAAAAAACGGCCGGTTTTTCTACATTAGAGAAAAAAGGGTAACACAAAACAGAAATAAATGTAGACAGTGATTATTAAATAACGCCATTTCTTTTGAGTTCAACTATCGCTTAATCCAGACCAAACGACTACAGGTTATGGACAAAAAAGAATTAAAAGCGATATGAATTTGAAATTTGAGATTATAAGCTTAATAGTAAAGTTCCTACAGCCATAAAACCAAGGAGAAAGTATATAATATTCTGTAAATGAGGCCGTCTGATAAATTGCTCATATCATAAAACCATTCAGTGTAATACATGCGTAAATATTTATGAAACAATAACCGAACGAATGTCGTTTCACAGAAACAAAGGGATAAAGTTCAAAATTATAAAGTTTAGAACTCAGTTGGAAATCGCTGTGGAACCCGTACTTATCTATTTATGTATCTTTGCTCTGGAAACAGACCCACGACACATGCACATATATATATATATGAATCCTCTTCCTCTCCCTCCAGCTATAGGTAAAATAGCAGGACAGACTGGGTTCTATAGTCTTGGATGGCAACTGGTCTAGGAGAAGGACAACTCTGAATTCAAAACCTGCGGAGGGTCGTTTGGGAACCTTGTGGCATTCGGTTCACCAGGTCTCTGTATTTGTCCCTTCAAAAAGTATGGATGGTCCTGCACGAAACCTTCACCACTAGAATCAAATTTCATGTGCCGGTGTCGGGCTGTCGGTTTCCTGGAAACTGATCTGCTTGACCCTCATACGTCGAATCTCGGCGGGAGAGTCGACTATATATATATATATATATATATATATATATATATATATAAAGATGGAGAGAGAAATACATATTCAGCATGTGATAATTGCGAGCTTATGTTCTGAAGGTTGGTACAGGCGGCAAGATAAAAACACCTGTGTCTCCGATGTACAAATTATCTATATCGAAATATGTCCTCCTCTGCACTTCCAAAATGCTTGCATATTATATATATATATATATATATATATATATATATATATATATATATATATGTGTGTGTGTGTGTGTATATATATATATGTGTGTGTGTGTGTGTATAATTGTGTGTATTCGTATATATATATATATGTATGTATAAGTGCGTGTATTCGTAACATGTGTGTGCGTGTATGTAATGTATGTATAAATGTGTGTATTCGTATATATGTGTGTATTCGTATATGTATATATATGTGTGTGTATGTGTACGTATAAGTTTGTGTATTCGTATATATATATATATATATATATATATATATATATAAAGAGAGAGACGTTTTCTACATTAATGCTATAATGGTATGATGCAATGAATAAAACTTTCAAATACTTAAGTTACCGTAGTTTAACCTGCGGATGGTGAAACTGTCAAGCCATTGACTGGATTACAATTCATAAGTAACAGGCAAAATGGTTTGTTTAGTTGTTTTTGCTTCACTTCATATCGAATCTCTATGACTTATTCAGAAAGGTATCGATTTTTAGTCCTTATTGGATTTAAAAAAACGGTTTTATTTATGTGTGTTTTCTTTTTTGCTATTATATTGAGTACGCATTGATCAACCGTTTCTATCAAACGTGAAAGTGCTTGAGCTGCCGATGTTTTTACAAATATCCATGTCGTTGTGTGTGGTGAGAGAGTGGTCACAGAGAAACCTATGTCCTGTTAGAACGCAATCCTCAGGCTATGTAGATTGTGTAATAGCTCGTTTATTTATATATGATAGCCATTTGGGTAGCAAGCTCATTTTGTAGAACATTTGCCATAGTAAGTGTGATGGAATACTAAGAGGCTTGCAACGTTTCGTCTGTGGGATAATGGTTGCAAGTTGGAGAATAATTCATCACCTACCTGACCGCATAATTGCTTTTGAGGATAGGCTATCACTAAAACAGGAATGGCAGCAATCCTCAATTCTTTTTTCTGATCTGACCCTCGTGAAGTCAGAGCATGACATCAAGAGATGGAAAATTTTCTGGAGCTATGAGAGGACACCAGCTTCTTTAGCGATGGAACATGCAAATTTCCTTTGAGATTTGTTTGGGACGCGTTTTAAAGTGTTGGGATTCAATATGCATGTTTTAATTATCAAGTGTTTTTTTTCTAATAATAAGGTGAGAATTTAAAAACCTTTCGAAGCGAAATATCTTACCTGTGTAACAAATTGTTCTACAGTGAGTGAGAAAATACCTTTCACCCTTTAAACACATTCAAACTGTTAATACTATACCGGCATTTTCATGGCATTTGTTCGGGCGAATTACAGTCCTTGGGTTCACCAATCCAGACATTAATAGATAGGACCTGCCATGCAATAGACACTCAGTAGAAATATCCCCATTTCCTTTACTTTCCGTTGGTAATGAATAAGTCCCATTTAGATAGCTTCTTCCAAAGAAATGTTGCAATGTGGAATGGCTTACCTGAGTGAGCTGTCAATGTGCACTACAACCTTAACCTCTCCAAGTCGAAGGTCAACAATTATCTATCGTACATATCTTCATAATATGCTGTAAACTTTTACCCTCAGTGGCATTTAGGTTTTTTAATGGATAAACGATAGTCAAACATTTTACACATTTCAACGTAATATATTAACTGAGGATAAATTATTGTAAAAGGAAACCCCCCTATACTAGTATGTCGCTCTCTTCATATATTATACCAATGACTAACATGAACTATGGCAATTTCTGTTTAACTTAACAATAAGAGACGAAAACTAATCCGATAAAAACCAACAAAAATATAAAAAAACTAACAGACATATTGTCTGCTGTTTTTAACAAAGACTGTTTGAATGAATACATAATTTATAGATATACTTAGAATGTACGATATTTGATTTCTGTCTCATTTGAGTTGATATAATGCATCTCCTTCAATTTGATAATCGGTATGGCTTATACACTTAGCTGTTCGGACATAGAAATAAACAGAGAGATACGTAATAAGAAAGAGAACATTACAGAAACAGATGTTCACATCAAGAATGAGATTACATAATCTTGTTCGGACAGTCGTTGCTCTATTTTATCGACATATTCTTGTTAACACAAACTTCCGGTCTAACTATTCTTTATTATTAAGAATAGCAAGAATGCAAAGAAGCAATTCCGTTATCATAAACAATATTAGTTTGGAAGTTTATGGACGCAAATGTACCTTGTGTGTATTATCTTTTGTACACAGACATGTACAAGATTATGAATAATCACGAATATATATATATATATATATATATATATATATATATATATTTTTTACATGAAAATGAAAAAAATTACTTGTCACGTATTTCGTCTTTAACTTGCTCTACTTTTCCAACATAATTTTCCCCAATATTGTTATATATATATATATATATATATATATATATATATATATATATATATATATATATATATATATATATATATATATGTATGTGTGTGTGTCTCTGTGTTCAGTTGTACGGATATGAGTTTGTGACCTGGGTTTCAAGCGTTTGTGATCATCAAAAAAGCTCAGGGTCACCAATGGCGACAATCTCATATTCATACATCCCATAGTCAGCTTATCCATACACACCAGGGTCACAAACAAATATCCATACAACTGTATAAGTTAGCACTATCACTGATATTGAGCGCTTTCCAATAGCTAACGCATATATATATATATATATATATCAGACAATATCTGATGATCACAAAATCGTGAAACCCTCGGTCAATTCATATCCATACAACTGAATATATATGTTAGAACTATCATTAACATTGAGCAATTTAAGATAATCACCGTTGGTGTATATATATATATATATATATATATATATATATATGTGTGTGTGTGTGTGTGTGTATGCGTGTGTGTGTGTGTTTGTGTATATGTGTGTTTGCGCTTCCTGATTTCCGAGTTAGTTCACTGAAAATTTACATACATATGCTTGTTCACATTCATAAGTTGCATATATGCGTAAGTCGCACATATGCACGCATGTATGCATAATCAACGAAAAATATCACAATCACAAATACGGATATAAATGCGTAAATATTTTCATCTTGATCACGACTTCTCTGACAAAAAAATATCCATGGTACTGAACAATTCAGTTTCGAATCAAAGATTATTCATACGCATGCACATATTTATATTGAAGTATGTGCAGCGGTTGTCAATTTATAATCTAATTTCCCAGCAGTGCATGCACACCACACACACACGAGTATATATATATATATATATATATATATATATATATATATATATATATATATATATATATAAATTGTGTGTGTGTGTGTGTGTGTTTCGAATAACTTACAATGGTAAATCAGATGGGTTTTTTTATCGTGGTAGTCAATATATTTATAAAATAGTACTGTGTACAGATCTTATCGAACATCCAATATGCTCGAAATTCTTTACTATCGGTCGCATTTTAAAAGCTTCGTTCGCTTTCATCAATCTTCAACATTTTGCTTCCTGTAATGCATCATTGATTCTCATGAAGATTAAAAGCCAAGGTCTCCTCAAATGATGTATAAGCAGTTATATATATATATATATATATATATTTGTTGAACAACACGAATAAGCAATTATTTTCTATCTATTCAAAACCATGTCATACTCTAGTTTCAGAAATACTTACTAGTGGTTCTATTTATTTGTTTGAAAATTAACATAAATACTAGATTCTCAATCTTTTGTCCTATTTTTCGAATGTTTCTTCATGAGAAATTTTAAAACTGGATTAAGATTTTAAAGGACTTGATATACAATAATAGGAATTTCAAGTCGATTGTGCTGATTTAGTGTAGTGGTTAACGTTAAAGTTAATAAGATTAGCAGTTCAAGTTTACACCACCTCTTCTATTACATATTACCTTGTTTTGCATTGATATATATATATATATATATATATATATATATATATATATATATATATATATATATATATAACAAAGCATTAGAAAAGCAATTGGCATATATTGACTGAAGATTCATAAATGTTGAAACCATTGTAGAATTAATTGGCTGATCTTTTGAAACACACACACACACACGTTGACTTAAAACTGAAACCAGGAAAATTACTGTTAAATATATAGGCTTGAGTTTTTAAAAATCATATCCCACCAAGCAAGGCAAAAATGCCACTAAGCTGCAAGGGGTTACTACGTGTAAGGGGTTATGAGAAAAATTACCCTTTAAAGGAGAGAGAACTATAAAAGAACAAAAAATGAGAAAACAGAAGATAACAACTTACATCGAAGATCAATGTTGACAGGAAACTAGAAGCCGGTATAGATTTTCAAAAGCAAGAAGTGTCATAGAAGATACTTTTACCGGAGAAGAGAAGGTTGCATCTAGCCATTTCAACTATAAAATGATGAGGCATTCCCGACAAGCTTGTTTTGCGGTCAAATTCAATAAAAAATGTGCAATTATTTTAAAGTGACAGAATAGAAATTCGTTTATAATTTGTTCAGGATACCAAAACATACAGTGGCGGAAACCAATTCGTACACATCCACATCTTCAATTTATTGTAGTTCCAAATAACATACTATAATACTTTTCATATAATTGCACACAGATAACTAAATAATCATAGAAAACAAAAAAATAATTTAATAGAAATAAATTCATTTTATCCATCTTAATGAGTGAAAAAAGTATTCGTACATTACAAAACGAATATGTAATCTTCATTTAATTCTTTGTCGAACAGCCATTATTCACTTCTACAGCAATACACTTCTTTTAGTTCTCAAGTAATTATTTGCAAATTTTAGTTGATATTTTATTCCATTCTTCATTGCATATAGTTATCAGATCAAGGATGTTTGTTGGAGGTTTCGATTGGATTTGAATTCTCAAATACGGCCACAGATTTTCGATTTGGTTGAAATCTGGGGACTGACTTGGCAATTCCAGGACATTATCATTATTTTCAGAAAGTCATTTATTCGTAGATTTTGCAATGTGCTTAGGAACATTATCTTGTTGGAAGATCCAATCAGGGCGAATTTCAAGATTCTCAACCGAAATCATGAAATTTCTTCCAAAACATTTTGATATGTCTCGGCGTTCATTTTACCATCTCTTACTGATACGTTGTCAGTACCTTTTGCAGAAAAAAACCCAAAAAAACATCCCCAATCCATTATGCTGCTACAAACCAAATTTCACTGTTGGAACTGTGTTCTTTTGTTTGAAGGCATCACCTTTTTTCCTGCGTACATGATTTCTAGAACTACGTCCCAACAACTCAGTTTTGGTTCCGTCTGTCCATAATACTCTTTCCCAATACAATTTATCCTTCTCCTTACGTTCACGAACGAATTTCAGCCTGTCTCTCAGTGTCTTTTTAATAGCAGTGGAGTTTTCCAAGGTGGGGAATTGAGATTGTTCCTATGAATTTTATTGCTTATTATCCGTTTAGTGTCACAGAATTCTGTTGAAAGCAAATCATCCTGCAACACTTGACGAGTATCCATTGAATTTTGTTTAATTTAACGCATTAATTTCCTTGAAGAACTTAAAGAATTCTTCCGTGTAACACGTGTTCTTGGGTTTTCAACAGTTTTGAGTTTGTTTATATCTTGCAATGAATGAACTAATGATAGTAAATAGAATATTCAAGTTGTCTGAAATTTTCAAGTAACTTTTAGTTTCATTCCAGAGCTTAACAGCCAGTTCTTTTGAGAATTGGTCAGTTCTTTACCTCTTGCCATGATGATAACCTTCTTGCACAAATAACAGAATGTTCTGTTTGTATTTCTTATTCTAACAATAACTACTGATAATATTATTCTAGAACATTCCACTTAATAATCTAGAGTATTAAAGCAATTTAAAAGTTTTAAAATCTGAAATTTGCATTGTACGAATATTTTTCACCAATTAAAATAGTTAAATGGGATTTATTTCTTTTAAATCATTTTTTCCTGTTTTCTATGCAAATTTGGTTATTATGTATTTGTGTACAGTTAATTATATGAACCGTATGTATATTGATTATTTGGAAATTACAAATTTGTATGTGTACGAATATTTGTTTCAACCCACCTTATATGTATGTATTAAAAATATTCTTTTGAATATGTAAAATGGAATAAACGACAATTTTAAAATCAGTGTCTGAAATAATCAAATTGAAAGCTAGAATGATTTATGAAGAGGAAAGTGTAAGTGAAAAGACGAAAGAAAATGTCTCAAAAATTGACGGAAATTTCAAAGAATTTAATAGAAAAAAGATTGATGTCTTACAATGAAGAAAATACTAAATATTTACACAGGATAAGGTACAGCCTGATAAATAGCGAAATTAGAGATAAAAATAGGGAAATTATTTGAATGTAAATAATGACAGCAGAAAATTGATCTGGAACTAAAAGTAAAAGTGGGAGAAATGAACGATTCTGGGGAAAAGAAATATTATTTTTACGATGGAAACCTATTTGAAAGGGGAAAGGATAGCAAGGGGAAAAGATTGCAAGGGGAAAAGATTGCAAGGGGAAAAATTAGCAAGGGAAAAAATTTGCAAGGGAAAAACATTGTTTAGGAAAAAATTGCAATGGTGGAAAAAAGGGCAAGGGAAAAGCAAAAGGAAAAAACAATGGAAAAAGATTATGAATCGATTTTGATTGCAAACTGAAAAGGATAGGTTATAAATAAATATTGCAATGAAAAACATTGTGTCTGTCCTTGTGTTGACAAGGGAAAAGGATTGCAAATAAAAGGATTCGAAGGGAAAAGGATTGAAGGGGAAAAGTCCATTGCAAGGGAAAAAAATATTGCAATGAATAAAAACATTCTAAGGGAAAAAAAAGATTGCAAGGAAAAAGGATTTCCAAGGGAAAGGGTTGTAAGGGAAAAGGATTTACAATGAAAACGATTGTTTAGGGAAAAGGATTGCAATGGGAAAAATTGCAAGGGGAAAGGATTGCAAGGGGAAAGGAATGTAAATAAAGAATGTAGGGAAAAGAAGATATTAGGATGCATAATGAAAATATTGGAAGAAAGTGTGTCAAATAAGAAGGAGTAGGAAACAACAAATGGAGAAGTAAAGAATGAAAATAGAGAGAGCGTGATCGAACATTGGTGAAGGATACGTTTAGAAACATCTGCAAAGAAAGAGGGATGTTTTTTTGTTTGGTTTTGTTTTACGGCATATTAATCTCAATGGGTTATTTAATGTCAACAAGATTTTTATTGCTGGTATTTGTTCTGGAAAAATGTATTGCTGGTAATAATGTATTGCTTTTAATAATTTTTTCCTTCAAAAATATATTGGTGGTGATAATTATTTTACAATGTATTTCTGGTATTAAAACCTCTTTTCACTTTTCATAGTGTTTTGACCCCAATTTCATCAGGATGGCCTATTTCACCCATAATTGAGACCCTAAAAGGTGTTAAACTGAATGTCAAAAACTTGGGAAGACCAAATTTTTAAAAAGTGGTTCACGCGCCTGAAAAAAAAAAAGATCAGAGGCCTTGCTGTTGGATGTAGCTTATCGTCTTACCCAGGAAGCGGATGTAGTTTATCGCCATACCCCGGACTGGAAATAGGATAAGACGCCATGTCAAGAAAAAAACAGTATCGAAAAGAGGGAAATGAGAACTGGAATTAGATGATGAATGATCAAAATTGGATAGAAATATGAATCTGAACGGGAAGTAGAAATCAAATAATGAATTGAAAAGAGAGGACGGACTGCGATAAGAATGCCGTGGGATGAATAAATTGGAATAAAGTGAGATATCAGAATGAGAAATTAGAAAACTGAAATTAAGAAGGAAGATAGGAGAGGAAGAATAAATGTTACAAATAGTTGGAACAAATCAAAACTTTTTATGATAAATAAGTAGAACGTGAAATAGGAGTTTTAAATAACATGGGATAAGATGATGTTCTAACCCAGGAAAGGTAATGAATAGAATAATCTAACGAAGGTTGGTGATGAGCGATGATACTTAGAACAAGAACAACATATACAAGATTCGCCAACAGTGCAAAGAAGTAGTTAATTGTTAGAATTGAGTCAAGTGAATTTCACAATGAATCTTCAACTGCAGGATATCTACAAACCGTCCCACGGGGTCAGATGTGGCACAAGGCCGAAATTAATGTGGGGTGTCCAAGCCAATAGGCTAGGGCAAAAATTCCACGTTGACCCTGTATAAAATGGGTTCGGGTAGCTGTTTCTCGAGACGAGACTCTCTCCTTCGACAAAGCCTCGTCTGGGGATGCTCTCTGCTAGGAGACAGAGTTTGAAAAGAACTGCTGGAGATGAATCTCCAACTGTAGCCCAACATACAGTATTTACTACTGTATTAATGGCAATGGGAAAATACCCATTATCGTTCGTAGGTAGACTACAACAGAAGAAGAACTATTATCAAAAAGAAGTGGAATAAACATATTAGGGTTAGCATGAGTAATTAGATCGAGAAAATAGAAGATTGAAAGGAAAGATGATAGAGAAGGCAGAGGTAATATTAGAAAGGTGTGGAATGGAACGCAACTAGGTTAGTATAAGTAATTAGACCGAGAAAATAGAAACTTTGTAAGAATACAGTTGGCGATTATCTTTCTTTGGTGGTGATAATTCACATTGGTTACGTGATGACCGCTTAGTTACAATAACGGCAGTCAATTTTCAGTTTTATTTTTAATATCTGAATGGTAAGGTTGCTTTCTTTATCCCAGCAAATGGCCCGAGGAGAGGCTAAATCTGCTTCCCCAGTAGTTTACACGTTCATGGTGACATTTGCCTTTGGGAATATATATTTTCCAGATACTATATATATATATATATATATATATATATATATAACTCCAGTTTTCAGTCCTCAGTTTGGAGAAACTGAAGACTCGCTGTTTCCCTTTCGTTGAATATATCCTCGCCTGGGACATAGTAGATGAATCCTTCCCATTTGAAACTAGTCCTAAAAATGGCATCTCCAGACATTGGATTATCTACATAGGTTGAAAGAAAAGAGGACAGGAGAAATGGAAATAGAATTAGAATGGGTAAGATTTATCGTAAAATGAAGAGGATGAAAGATGTAGACGAAAGGTTGAACCAGAAATGGAGGAGGTGCGAAAAAATCAATTTAAAGATGTAATAATTTAAACATAATATAGATAAAGGAGTTTAAATAAGCCAAATAAAATAAGAGTAACGGAAGTGATTGGAATATATTTAGAGGACAATAATGGTGAAGAGCCTAAGTAAGAAAGATATAAATTAAAGAATAACTAAAATAGTTTTGTTTTTTTAAATCGAAATCAACCCAAGCAAAGCAGTAATTCCACTAAAATACAAGGGGGTTACAAATCATGAAGAATTAAGAATAGAAAGATTAATGATGAGCAGAAAAAGAAGAGAATAATCAGGTGGACATTAAATAGCTATTGTCATTCTATTTAAATTTTTGCAGATTAAAGTTGGCTGGAAAACATGGAGCCGGGAGGGATTTTCACAAGAGAGAAGAAACTGTTAGCATAGCATTTATGAGTACATCTAGCGAACTCATCTGCCAATTAATGAGATCTTTACGCCATTTTCGTATTGCGCTTAAATTCAAAATGTCTAGGTACCATAACGAAGAGATCATCACAAAAATTACCATGAAATTATTTATAGAAAAGACAGAGCGAGGTAACTTATGGAGGTGGAAAAATGACTGAAGATGAGCCGTCAGATCAGGACCAATAATATTGCAGATTCTTCTTTGGATTTTATAAAGAAATTCAAGGTAAATAGCAAGGAAACCAGACCATTCTAAGCTTGGACAAATTCTAGAACAAACTATAAATCGATTAAAATTATGTGGCGAATTATAAGACAGGAAAATACAAATGAATAAAATGGAAAAACAGGTAGCGATTAATTATAAGCAGATAGCAGAAAGGTGTATGTGGTAGAATGAAAGAAACAAAGAAAAACAACTTAGAAGTGGCGTGACAGGAATGTAGGTGAACTTTTGTAGAAATTAAATATTAAATAATAAAAAAAGAGAGGCAGAAACAGTGGGTAAAAGAGAAGAGACTTGGAAGAAAAACGAGGAGAAAAAAGAAAAGCAGAGCAACAAATGGAAACAGAGTAAGAGAATGAGAAAGAGAGAAAGAAAGTAAGAAAAAGAGAAAAATAAAAGTAGAGAGAAAGAAAGAGTGAAATGAAAGAAAGAGAATAACAAAAATATTTACGACTGTAATGGACACAGAGCATGGTAAAAAAAGAAAAAAAGAAAAAAAGAAAAGAAAAAAAAAAAAAAAGAAAAAAAAAAAAAAAGAAAAAAAGAAAGAAAAAGAAAAAAGAAAATAGAAAGAAAGATATATAAAAGGGAAGAATGTGCCAATGAAGTAAACATGTAAAAAGAAAGAGAGATAAAAGTATGAACGAGAAAATAAAGAAAGAATGAAAAAAAGAAAGAGAGAAAAAAAGCAAAAGAAGGAAATGTTTAATGACAAGAATAAAAGCCTGGAAATGGGAGAGAAAGAAAATTTGGAAACAAAATAGATAGAAAAAAAAGAGAAAAGAAAGACTGACTTTAAGGACAAAGATGTTAGATTGGGAATACGTAAGAAAGAAGAAGAGAAAAGCAAGATAATGACAATAATGATTAATATAAAATAAATGTTTTAAAGAGAATAATAAACCCCGCGAAATGGGCAAATAAGAAAAAGACAAAAAAAAATATTTTAATGGCAGGAACAAAATCTGGTTATAGGTTAGAACGGAACTCGAAAAAAAAAAAAAAGAAAACAGTCATTTTGAAACGTAGGGAAGTAAACGTGTTTAAATGTAGATAGATCTTCTACAGAAAGAAAGGAATCGGAAAAGACAAAAGACAGTGAACAAGAAAGAGAATGTCGATAATGGTAATCGATTGCAGACCACCTCAATATGCAGGCAAAATGAAGTCAGCGAAGTTGAAAAATAAGATCAATTCCAGCTGATTGGCTCTCGTGGTCTATCGCAACGATGCTTTTCATTTCTACGTTCACATCCTTACTCCCTCCCACTGGCCTTCCTCCTGTCTCCTTCCTCTTATTTCTCACATTAACCTCTTCACCCCCTTCAAAAGTTTTCCTAAACTCTTCACCTTTTCTCACCCAATGTCCCCTCCACCCTGCTTCTGTTACTACACACATGTCTTTCTTTGGCGCTCAAATATATTTTCCCACCAAAATATATTTTTGTCTCTTCGCTAATGACATAACTATTGCTTTCAGTCTGTCGACGTTCATTTCTCTCTGGAAATACTTTCTTTTCTCAGTTTTCTTCCGATGTATCATTGCTTTTTTAACTAAGATTTTCGTTCAAATTACGAGTAATTTTGCCTTTTTTTTATTTGAGGTTATTGTTTTGTTTTTCGATTTGTTTGCTCTTGGAGGAATGCTACGATCTCTCTTCAGCCGATTTGTTGATTTGTTCGTCTGAACCAATTTGGCAAATTTTGTCTTCTTGTTTCGTTTCCTTTTGTCTCGAGTCTTTATAAGCTTTATTTCTTTTAAATATTGGAATTTTGAGGATTTATTCTCACCCGTTCTTTCTTTTTTTTCTCTAATTATTCTTTATTCATTATTTTTGTTCAGTATGCAGCTCCCTTTCTTCCTATTGTTGTTCTAGATTCTTCTTCTTCCTGTCTATCATATCTTTTATCTTCTGACATCTTTCTGTTATTTTTCTTCTCGTTATTTCTTTATTTCTATCGTTTTCCTTTCTTTCTTTCCATCCTTTTTCTATCTTTGGTGTATAATTCTTACTTCATTTTGATTTACCAATTTTTGCTCTTTATTTTTTCCTTCCTGCCATTTATATCTGTCGTTTTCTTTCTTTTTGTTTTCGCTAATTCTTCCTTCATTAAATATTTCACTTCGCATCTGCAGATCTTTCATTGATTTTTGTCTTTAATTCTGTCTTATACACCATTTTTATCTTACAATTGTCTTTCTTTTCTTATTTATTCAGTATTTCAACAAACGTTTTTTTTTTTCATTCCCGATTACTTTTGTTTTGAAATATCAGTCTTCATTTCTTTCTTTCAATCTTTTTTCTTTATGTGTTCGTTATTGAATTATTTCTTATACTGCATTTTACTCTTGTTTTTATCTTTCTTTCTTCCATTTATAATCGTTATTTACCTTTGCCATTGTCTCGATTTTCGTACTTAATTTTTAACATTTTCGTCTTTCTTTCATCCTTTCACATTTGCTATTTTCTTTCACAATTTTCGTGGTTTCCTTTATTACACTATTTCATTATTTATTTCGCCTCTTCGTTCGGTTTAGTTTATTTGACTACCTTCTTTTTTCCGACCAGAAACTGATTCTCTCTATTCTCCAGTATACTCCTTTCCCTCTCTCTGACAGTTCCACGTTTAATATAATTCTTATTTTTTTTATCTTTGTTATTTATTTTTTTCTATAGTTTATTTATATTCATTAAATAGATTTTCATTCTTTTTTTTATTTTCTTTTTACGTACTTTTAATTTTTCCCTTCTTATTCATTTTCATTTCATTGGATTTTCTTTCTTTTAAAATATTTCTCTTCCCTTCACTATCACTCGCTCACTCAATCTAACGATCTTCCTTTTTTTACTTTCCTTCTGACAATTATTAACATTTTCATTTTTTTTCCTATACGTCTTTTAATTCTCTTTTTCGTTTTGTTTATTTTACGAACGCCAGTTGATTTTGCCCTCACCTCTTCCAAATATTTCTGTTAAGCCAATAATCAAGAATTCTATTACAGTTTTTTTTGATATCTGCCAAACTTTCACTTTGATTTTAGTGAAACACGGAAACAAAACAAGATAGAATCGACTTAGAACCGTACAGTTTCGCGAAGACGCTGTACAAACAGGTTGATGAAATTTTCCCCAAATTCCATTTCTCGAAGCGATCAGCTTGGGCATCAGAAATTATTTCTCCAGACGACACAAAGCCATTGCTCTTAGGCAGTTTTGGTATTTCATTTTTTTACAACATGCATAGTTATTGATTTGCTACGAACATCTTGCAGAAATTTCTTCACTGAGAAAATTTTTCCATATTATTAACATCGTTATGAAAGGAATAAATGCCTCCAGGACAATATTAAAAGCATTATGGTCACGACTAGACATGGCAAACCAGAAATAGTTTTATAAACCTGATTACCCGTCTTCCGAGAGAAATTTTCTATTTAGCAAATGGCAGCGGGTACAGACCAATTTCTGAAGTAAATTGAACAGTGACTTTAAGAATCAACAAATTATGAAGCTTTGCTGTCATATCTGGGCAGAAGATATCCATTCCTCATTTTCCTGGCTCAGTAGTGCTCAAAACATTTACGCAGACTTGGCTCAGTCATTTATGTGCCTGGCGTGATACACGCTTAGACGATCATATATCTTTTGATACATAACTGACGCGGGAATTTTTTTCCCCGCAGTTGTTTGCCATTTAATTCTGCGGTAGACCAAGTAGGCCATCCAAGTCTATAGAACCCGGTCTGTCCTGTTGTTTAACCCTTAGATGTGGGGAGGAGAGAAGAAGAGGATTCACACCTTTCCAAAGGGTATTATCACGTAATTGAATGTAATAGATTCGACAGAAATGCGAACTTTGCTTTCTGATTCCTCAATCGAGCCGCTATCCATTACTCCACCAGAGGATGCCAAATTTTCTACTCTACAAGTCATTTCCCACAAGCGCAACTTCGAAAACCTCTCTATCGCTATATCCATGGTAAATGTTCAGACGAGCTCCATTCTTTTGTTCCAACATATCAAACCTGTAACAGATAAAACAATCTATGCTGCGTCAAAGTAGTCGAAACCTACCTCTCTTCCACTGTATCTACTAGTAAGTCTAGTGGTCCAACTGAGACATCTTTGAGAATCCAAGGCTTGCGTAGATGCTTCCGAAGGCTATAAAATTAACTTCAAGTCAAGGCCCAATCTGTAAATACTGTCCTCACCTACATAATGCTAAATTCCTATTTCCTCTTTTCTTTAAACTCCTTCACATCCAATTCAGCAATATTCTACTTTCTGTTGCTTTTGAGACTTGTACTGGGGAACACTAGTAAAAAAAAAAAAAAAAATGTCTGCAGTAAGGGAGGGGTCCCTAAGCGTTTACCAGGTTTCAGGTGTGAAAGAATTTCTTCACAAAGATAACTAACAACGCTCAGCGATTTCGAAGTGTTGTATGTTAAATAAATAATTCGGACAATTCTATGATCAATGAAATGGCATTATTTATTGAGCCTCGAACGTAAGTGTGGCTACTTCTATTTGTTGTTGCCTTTTTGAAAAATTATATCTGCCTTAATCAATGTCAAACTCATGTATTTTTCAGCTGATTTCCGTTGTAAACTTATCTTTAGCGGTTGATTAACTTTTCATAACTTCCTTGAAACAATGAGATCAATATCAGTTTCAACATCGCGCCACATGTTGGTAAAATATATTATTTGAAATTAACAAGGGAAACGTTCGGTTAATTTATGTCAAGGAGCAATCTAAACACATTCCAAGGTATTGGCATTTAGTTTCTAGTGTTGTCTACTGTAAGTTAGATAGACAAGAGAATTTCATAACGTGGGGGGGATTATACCAACTGTTTTCAGAAACTATAACCCAAAACCTACACTAGACTACCGTCTTGTTTCAATTCAAAGAAAACAAAATAATTCGCAGATGATTGGACTAATCGGTATTAATATATATATATATATATATATATATATATATATATATATATATATATATATATATATACAATATATTTTATATAATACAAGCAGCATGGCCAGGTGTTGCCTGTGCTTGATTCAAAAATCGTACGACGCATTCAGCAATTGCTATCACTTGACTTAAAATATTTCTACCCTACCTTGCCTTTAAAGGAGTGCCCTTTTCCGTGCTAATGTTTCTACATGCCTTACTTCTTGCCTATCTGACTCTGCGAATTTTTTCTAAGCTCTATACTAAACATTAAATCTGTTACAAAAAAACAACTAAACAAAATTAACACAAAACGATCAGCTTTAAAAAAACACTCGTAACGGGAAAACCGAATGAAAAAAGAATGTTAACAACAAATACTTTTTCACACCCAACCCAGTTCTGCGGAATCAGAATCAAAGTTGAGTTTAAGCAAGCGAATGAGTCAATTGGAGTAAAGTGCCATGCAGATTTAAATTTTCCCCACTTGTGACGAATGCAGCTATTGATTTTTTGTATGCTAGCATGCTAGTTAACATTCGTGTCAGTCAGCTGTTGGCTATCACGTTGACCAATAGAATCTTCCTGCTTATTTATGGCAGCCAGCTATAGGCTCTCACTCTGGCCAGTACAAAATGGCCGCAAACTACATGAAAACTGCCGTAGAAGCATGAAAAAATCGATTATTTCCAGTATCGATGGGAGTCGGTCGTGGCCTTCCCGCTAACTTGGAGCATGTGCATGTAAATTTTGGTGGAAATCCGTCGAAAATCGCGGCCGTGTATTCGTTACACACACACACACACACACACACACACTTTTATAGATGGAGATATAATATATATAATATATAATATATGCAGTATATATTGTATAATATATACGATATATATTATATAATATATATAATATTATATAATATGTAATATAATATATAACGTAGCCATAAATATTAAATGATTTGATATTCATTTTTGACGGCTTATCAAACGTTTACAGGCTAATAAATCAAAAATATTTTTACGTCATATGAATTTTTTGACATAATAATTGTTTAGTGATACAAGTCTTACTGATTAACCCATAGGGAGTGAAGAGCTGGATTATATCTTTCTCAAGTATGTTTACACGTAAGTGAATAAAACGAATTCAGCCATGTTTGTAACTCGGTCTCCGGTTAAAAATTCCGAGCCATTTTTCATTATACGACATGACCATCCAAATTTACATCACCTAGTGTTCCCAAGCGGTCACCTTTTTAGGTTTTTGACAAAGTTTGACGTTGAACCCTTCTGTGATCGCACGTGAACCGTTGTTTCAATGCGATATCGCCTTTCGTCATAGAAATTCAAAGATCTCAAAAGAATGTAAAAAATAATAACATGTTCGAGTGTATTTGATACTGAGTTCATCATATATATTATTTTATGGCTTATAACTTCTGGATTTATTTAATATGACATTTCTATTTGCACTTTCTTTGCCGAAGAAAAACAAGGGAAGCCATGATTCTCCTCAGATGGGAGATATTGCTAAACCCCGGGGATTGATACCCTCCGGTAGCGCATTCCTCGTCGCACCAAAGAGGTTTGGACGATGTAATACCGATGGCAGCTTGACACTGGTTTCGGAGCTGGACAAAAATAAAGAAATAAATAAAAAGAAACACAATTTTTGTCTTTGACCAATATACATACGTATGCGTACAACGCTTCCAATTTGAAAACGACGTTGTATCATATCCAGCCATGGTGGGGAAGCCGGGTAAATATACCTGGTATTCCCAAACGGATTGACCTGGCTCGATATTGCTTAACTTCGCTGTCCAGTGTTTCAAGGTGATGACGCCGAAAGCCCTGGCCATTGTCGAGAAGTTACATCTGTAGTTAATAACTTATTTCATCGCATTCGTCTTCAATGACTCACAGATTATTTCCGATTTTTAGATACAATTGCCTTTAATGCGTTCTCATGAGTAAGTTAAGTGTCTGATATCGCGTGAACATGATGTGGATTAAAAATACATCTCTAACTGTTAAATGCGTATACATCAAGATCGGTCTTTACATTTTGACGAATAGGATCGTCCCGATTTGGGAGCGAAGACTAACGTTGCAATAGTGTACTTTCAAAAGGGCTTTTCAAAATAGAATACGAAGCTATTTAAAAGGAAATAGAATCTCGACTGTAAAACGAATGTCTCGTGAGTTACTTATCAAATTGATTTATTGTAGACTGACATTGAGCTCGCACCAGATATTCTGCTATTGTTCTCTACTTACAAGGCCAAAGAGCTACACAATATACAAGGCTACTGAATAAGGTTGCGGCATGGACGTAAGAATAAAACTGAATGTATAAGATCTTATGAAGATTATAAGGGTAAGTTGGATGGGCAACAGATGATAATAAATTTGAGATTTAGGTTTTAGTTGGCAGGGAAGGTAACACTGGGAAGTATATGAACAGGAGTTATTTCTTACTAGTGTAATACTGAGGGAATATGGGTTTACTTGGATTCGACGGTTTAGGATTTAAAAATCTGAACTTGTACAACTAAGCAATATATTCCATAAGACCTTTTGCCGTAGAAATAGCGGTAGAGTCGTGGTAGGTTTGCGGGAAAGTGGCTAAAGAGTTGAATAAATTTGTCACCCTAAAGACCAGATAGAATCTGTAAAGGCTGGAAGGTGAGGCTTTCTTGGGACTTCGTTGATGTCCGGTGTCTTTCGGAATGATGAAACTGATTTTATGCGGAACGATGCTTCAACTGAACCGATTGTGAGCGCACTGTCTTGTCACTTTCGTGGCTCCAATCTATTCTCGTTTACATATTCAGCGACCATATCGAATATCAATAGTTCTATAACACATAGAATACCTGGTGAAATGTAACCAATCTAATTCATTTACACTCAAAAATAAGAACAATATCTTGCAGTATATGGTGAAGCTCACCGTAAAATTTTATAAGCACACAAAAGCTTATCTATCCATCTATAAACCTCTCTCTATCTCTCTCTTTATATATATATATGAGATGGGTACTGAAATCAACAGACAGCAGGGACAGTGTGTTTCATGCATTTATGATGACCTCAATGTCCACATTTATATTTAGATATCAATGTTGATATTTTATATAAACCCATAAATATGGAATAAAGCAATAATATATATATATATATATATATATATATATATATATATATATTATTCAAGTATAACTTGATTCAAAATTTCTTCGATGGAATATATAGCTTCAAGTATATTTTTAAAAATAGTCTGCATATATTTTTAGTTTGAAAAATAGACATAATAATTACACTTGTCTAGATAATTCAAGATCAAATATGCTTATATATATATATATATATATATATATATATATATATATATATATATATATATATATATATATTGATTAGTTCTAGTCACCTAATATCTCTTGAAAAATGAGACATGAATATTTACTTGAGCTGCCCAAAAATTGATTGTTGAAAAATTCTAAAGAGTTTGTTGGTCTGCCGAGGTAGTCTTGGCTTTGAACACTTGAATTTACTGGACAAGTAGTTATTTGCCTCTTTAAAAATTGTCTTTTCAAACTTTCTTTCCACTTCGGAATTTTTCCTTTTTCCAATAATATATATTCTGGTAATTTGTCTGTTGGTCAATTTAATATTTTTATGATGTTTAGTAGTATCTTTGTTTTATAAATATATATATATATATATATATATATATATATATATATATATATATATATATATATATATACGTTTCATTAAATAATATAGACAAGTGTTGTCTATTTATTTTATGTAAATTTTTTCGTAACGTCTGATAAGTTTAATAACATTATCGTTGAACGAAGAAAAGAAATTCACCAATATTGATCCATATTTTTTTTTAATATAATCTAAAATTTTGGCTTACATGAGCCATTATCAAAGATGTCAAATACAAACATATTAAACAATATACGGACACGACAGTGATGATAGTCTGTCATTGTTTAGTTTATTTCTAAGCAACGATAAATCACGCGCATATATGCATATTATACCTATATATATATATATATATATATATGAGAACTCTTCCCTTGGTACCTTGACTTCGTTGGTATTTAATCACATATAGAATGGCGTCTAATTACATCAACGAAATATTAAATTGATTCACATAGATGCTAACGGTTTGAATTAAACAGACTAACCTATGTAATATGACAGAATAAGGTTTCATTAGGTTTTATCGTCAACGTTAAACTGAAAAAAATTTAAATGAAATATTTTTTGTATCCAATTTACTGTCCTCCTAGAATAATTTAGCTTCCAGTGAAAAGAAGTGAAATACCTCCTATATTCTTTCATTTCAATTTTATCTCAGTAAAATAATCATTACTGTCTGGCAATGGATGATATCAAATTTTTTGTGTATTAAATATATATAATAATATATAATATATATATATGATTGGTTTTTTAAAGGAATTTCGTTGTTGAAATGCTATCTGTAAATCTCGTCCTTTAAAAGATCAAAATGAAATAAATTTTTTTTTGGTTAAACTAAAATTTTTTTAAACAATTAGCTTCCATTGAAATTGTTTCTGGAACATCCGAAAAGAAGGATGACTTTATTCTTCATAACAATATATAAAAATATATTTTCCAAAATTACGATTCAAGGATAAATTTTAAATATATATATTTTTATTTTTTTTTCACACAACAAAATCACACACACACACACACACACACCAGCACTGCCAGTAAACACTATAGAAATCCATTGCTCAAGGACGCCTTATAAAACAGAATGTTCATGCATGCATCTCATATTAACTGCATTCATATTTATTATAAATGCACTTTTTCGTTTTATTTAGCATTTTTATTAACATTTAAAACAGAATTGATACTCACGTTCCCGAAAGGAGGGGTGATGAAGGTCATCACTAACTTAATGTACACCCAATCCAATCATGACCCACGACCCAAATCATTCTACAAACTTGAAGTTTTTAGGAAAGAAATGAAACACATCAAAATGTAATTATGCCTCCATAACACCAGTTGCGTCACCGAATCCCTCAAGAAAGTCCCAAAAACTACAAATTAGCTGAAAAAATCTAATGATTAAATATTTGTATTTCAGTCAAAATTTTATTATTATTAATATTATTAATTCACATTATTCATTTTTATACATTATTAAATAATTTGAATCAACTTTATCAAGATAAATTCGGTAAAATTAACATCAGGATATATATATATATATATATATATATATATTTAAAAAACTCTAATTAAAGATTATAATTGTCCCGATTCGATTCTAAAATTATTTTTTTCGCTGAATCCTGTCTTTATCGTTTTGAAATGCATCCATATTCTGCTATTTATTTTTATACGGTCAAAACAAAATAGACTATATAGTTGGCGAACCGTATATAATATATATAAAATATATTTCTTCTATGTATATACCTCCTATATATATATATATATCATAGCCCTTCATAATCTCCCATTCCTTATAGCTATTAATAACGTTTGTCTCTTTGTCAAAATCGCATATCTATCCCCCCCTTCATTTATATATATATATCATATAAAAGTATATATTTATATATATTCTTTTTCATTCAATATGTCCTGTGATTTTCAAATTTTCCAAGCTCTCCTTCTTCATTATGTGTCCAATATTTCAGCTGTCTCTCTGATTCTAAGTGTTTTTTTTTTTTTGTATAGACTTAATATATAAATAGACATAGAAAAAATCGTACACAAAAACAAATATCTATATAATATCTATATATATATATATATTTAATTTTCATATATATTCCGACATGAGTTCGGCAACAAAACCGGATGGATTCTGAAGGAGAACATGCTATAGAAAACTTTCTACGAACGGCTTTGACTAGGTAAACCAAAATTGGGGGTTAATTAAAATTATGAAATACGAATTGATAGAATTGATTCAAATGATTACCTATGGGATTTGAAAAAAATTGATAAAATATATATTTAATTTTTGATTCTTTTCTTTTTTATATATATATATATATATATATATATATATATATGTGATATGTGTGTCCTTTATATCTCAATATATTTATAAAATTTGGATATATTCCTTTAGTACAATGTCACTATCACAACTAGGTATTCCATAAGTAAAAAAATGTGCTGCTTTCCCAATTTTTTTTCCTTTCGTCCACTATTTTATTCTCCAGGCCCTCCTTTTTCATTATATATATAGATGTTTTCCTCTGCCTCTTCCCCTGTTAAGGAAGCTTCAATACTTTGCAAAATATCTTCAAAACCTCATATTCTGCACATATATTTCCATATATATCCTCATATCCTTATTTAGTAACCATCTCCGCCGCTAAAGTCTCTTCTTCATCTTTGAGGTAACGTTTTAATTGTTTTATAGGAGTTCAATAAAAAAGTTTTGCAGAAAAGTAACTTTTCTTTGTCATCTTAGAAATTTCCTAAAACAAAAACATACCATTAATAGAGAGAGATAATAAATCTCACTCTCTTAAATTCTTTCTATCTAATCGATTGATATTACATCTATCTTTTTTTCTTTTTCCTCTATCATTATAAAATTTCTCTTTTGATAAGTCAATTTCATGTTGTTTGAGAAGTTTTTCAATTTCTCTCTTTTCACACTTTTCCGATAGAACTTTCATAACTGAATAATTTTCAATTTTTAAAATGATCATATAATCAAATATATTTAGTTTTGCACTTAATTTTTTTTATATTTATATGAATCTGAAAATGTTTAATTATTACAGGTATATTTATTTATAGAAATATCTCTGAAAGTCAGATTAATGCTAAAAAAGGTCAAGACCAATATCGCTGCAGATTCTTCTTACTTGGAATTTGATAAACGAATCATATGAAAATATAATTTTAAAGGAAAACCAAAACCAAAAATGGTAGCTTTTATTCTATAATGTGATCAAATAATGAGGGAAATCTGTTGGAGAATTTAAGATTTCAGAGAAAAAAATTTCAACCACGACAAAATGAAATATTATGGTCATATTATCTTGTATAAATGGTTCAATGTAATGTCTCCTTCATGGGATTTCGGGAAATATGAAACAATAAATTTGAACTTTAATTCTGAAATGGAGGTTAGCATATAAAAGATGGAGGGCAAAGGGTAAAGGTCATTCAAAGAATGCAGTGTATTTTTTTCAGCTTAAAAAAACGCCCTTTTCGTAAATTTTTTTTTTTCTTAGAACATCTGTGTTTTGAAATTTTCAAAAACGTTAAAAATTGTCAATTAAGGATAATTCCCATTCTTCGAGTTGTAACGTCAGCATAGATAATGAGTTGCTAACTGATGCTATCTGGAAGGTCATTGATGAAAATTAAGAAAAGAATAGGTCCAAGGATTTAGTTGGCATGGAGAAATTCCATCAAAAAAAAAAAAATATACCCATTTCTTTTTCCGTTTAAGAAAATTTCCATTAAAATTTCATTTTTTAACCAATATAATTAAAAGAAATCTTCCATGTAAATATACGAAGAAGTTATTTTATTGCCAAACCATTTCAAATAACTTCGAAATATCCAAAGAAACAACCATTTCTTTGTTCGTCATTATAATGATGATGATGAAATTAATATCAAGATATTGGTCGAGTTATATATATATATATAAATATATATATATTTTCGTATATATATAATATATTTTGAAGAAAAAAAAGTTTAAAAAATAAATTCTGTAAAATAAATCTTTTGTAAAACGTCTTTTCATGGGTTTTCATAATCATTATCTTTAAAATTTCTTTTGTTTAATATGTAAAAATTTATCTAAATTTCTAATCCAAAATGGACGAATAAAAATTATTAAAAAAGAAAATGAAATCTTTTAAAATTAGCTGTTCTTTCATGTCCATCGTCTTTTTAAAATTTATTTATAGTTCTAATATCGAATTATTTATAAAATGAAAAAAATAAGATGGTATTAAATATTTCGTGAGAAATTTTCAAATTTATATTCCCATTTTGTTATATAATTAAATTTATTCATTTTTTGTTTGTTTTAAATTTTTTTCTTCATCAAATCATGGATCATAACATATATATATATATATATATATATATATATATATAAATATAAATAGTCTGTATATTTGATACATTTTCACTAAAATCCATCCAACCGATTTTAAATTCCAAAACTTGGTATAATGTAAGAGATAAGTTCTAGCATAAAAAAATCGATCATTTTTTTTAAAAAACCAATAATCGATAAATCCGATCAAAATCGATAAATTCAACTTTTTTCCTTCGATTTCGTTCATACTCTATATTCGTATTCTCTCAAATCACGAGCTCAAAGATAACTCATTTTTTTTTTTTGCCACTGCGTTTATCGAAAAACCGCGAAAACGAAAAAATCGATTTCAAATTTAAATTTTAAACAAAAAATACATTAATTTTCAAACAATCAAATAAAAACTTAATTCTCATTGTAGCCAAAAGCAATAAGTTGATTGTTTAACAGTCATTTAACGTTACAAATGAGTCTCACCCATATTAGTTTAAAATCCCTATAAATAGCGAAAATTGGCGATTTTTACTGGTTCCTTTCTTAGTTTTCGTTGACCTTTCAATCAATTTTCATCAAATTTAACAATTGCTTCATAAATTTATTCTCTTTTATATTCCTGGAAACACACTGACAAAATTAATTTCAAAAGCTCCAAAATAATTGTTGTCTGAAGTGGGTATTCATCTTGCCTGTGTTAACCCTATGTGTCCTTGGTATAATTTCCATTGAATAAAGACAGACTACTTCTGTTATATGTAACAGCATTACGTAAAAATGTTTTTTTTTTTTGTAATGAAAGTACTTTAAATTAATTGAAGATAAACCCCGTTAGATATAAAAATGATGCTGTTTTTGCTCAATTCTAATTGAACGCTATTTTCTGATCAACCAGCTGCTACTTCTTATCTAAAACTTGATAGATTCTTTCAGCAGTAATCAAATTTAAACATCAAAAGTTGGAAGCGAAAGCCGTATTGCTTATTTGAAAGAAATTTCACTTTAAACTCGGCCTTATGCCACATTCTTTCATAATCACACGATCAATTTTCAGTGTTTCAGGTTTGAAACTTTTATTTATTTGGACGTGAACCACAAAGGGGTCCTCTCTTAGACAGAGGTTTTACTTGAAAAGAGAACTGTGTTTAATTCCTGGCACCGGAAGCATCCCCATAAGGGAAAACATTGATGGGGCTTGTGTAATTACTATCCATAATCCACATGCATACCAGGGAATCTGACTTTAATTTCGGTTTTGTTCTGCATTTACTTCGTGTGCAGGGGATTAAATGTCTCTTAAATGGTTCTTAGGCATTTATTAGGTTCAGGCCCAAGACTGCTGTCCCAGCAGAAATCATTTCTCTTAAGGAGATGCTAGATTTCATCCCTTGCGGCATGAAGTGTCCAAAATTCTAAAAGACGAGGACGCTGGACTATATTTAGTTTTGAATACATGTATGCGTTTGAGGCCAAATCTAAATTTCTAAATGGTAAATGGAAACAGCAACGAAGAAAAGAAACAACATCTATTAATATTAATTCAAGGATAGGTCGTACGAAAATTAGTTCTCAAGTGAGTCACAAACAGATAGGGACTTGCGATAATTACTGAAAATTCAGGATACATATCCATAGTGATAACATTACCGGTGAGTAGGATTTTCAAGCGTTCAACAGGAGAAAAGTTCTTTAAAATAATAATAAAACAAATGTAGAATACAACATTTATGTCAACCATTTTTTTCTTCTTCCATTGGAAGACATTCCAACCATTCTTCCTTTACATTAACCCTGAATCTGAGAAGATGGTATAAAATTTCAAGCATACCTAAAACTTTCCATATCTTTCGATAGGCTATTCATTTTGTCATCCATGCAAGGCATTGCTAGATTTTTTAGTTCTTTTAACATTGACCAAATTTCTGAAGAAATAAATTATTCAGTAAAATTCTTCTTGCGTTTCTTCGTTCTCCTTCAGTATAAGTTCAAAGCATTCAAAGAAAACATAAAAATTCCTTTGTATCTCGTCCGTTTATTTACCTCACGGAGGAATATATGTACTAGGTCTGTAATAATTGAAATAGTTCAGTTTAGCGTATCTTTCTTCACGAGGATAAATTCCTTTCTCCTACAGTTGCATTAATTGGACAGACATGGACTTATTCGTCTAGAAGGCATCGACACAAAAAAAAAAACATTTTTTATAGTCAAAATGTTTTCTTATTTGCCTGTTGGTTTGTATTAAATATTCTTTCTTTTTTTATATTTCATATATATATATATATATATATATATATATATATATATATATATACATTGTATTACAATATATATATATGAATAGATATATATATATATATATATATATATATCTTCTATCTATCTTATTATTCTTATATATATGTATATATATATATATATATATATATATATATATATATATATATATATATATATATATATATATATATATATGAAGAAAAATATACAGAAAAAAACAAACAAAAATCTTAATATGCAATTATGCTGTATTAATGTTAATATAAAGTCAACGTCGGACGTTTCGGTCTATTTTAGACCATCTTCAGGACATTTTCATTTAAACATAATTAACATTAGAACATATAAAATTCAACATGAAAAGACGATGGACATAAGAGCACAACTAATCCAAACAGATAACTGAAATTTTTATATAAGATCAGCGTTCCGTTTAAATATGATCACGTCGTCGTCACGTGGGCGATGTTGTGAAAACGTATTCGAAGATGATTTCAAAATATTAAAAATTAAAAAATCGATTGAACTATTTTATATAAACAGTTCAAGAAATCCCTTCCGTTGATATAAGAAATACGCAGAGATCAATAGGTTCTTATATCTTCATACAAGCTTGAAGTCCTCCACGTTACAAAGCAAATCAAAAATGATTTCAAAATATCAGAACGATGTAACAATTTTAAAAACAGTTCGATAATAAATCCTTTTCTTTACTTGATCAATAGATTCTTATATTTTCGTTACAAACTTGAAGTCTTCCATGTTATAAAAATAATTCAGGTTTGTATTTTTTTTAGACAGTATGTAAGCAAATATATGGATATAGATCCAAAACAGTATGAAGAAAAATATACAGAAAAAAACAAACAAAAATCTTAATATGCAATTATGCTATATATTAATGTTAATATAAAATAAAACGTCAACGTTTCGGTCTATTTATTATCTACAGTTTTTACATTGTACTTTCGGATTTTCATCTATATATATATATATATATATATATATATATATATATATATATATATATATATATATATATATTTAATATATGATAAGTCCGACAATTATTTTAAGATACTTTCTCGTTATTCATTGTTAACATCAATATAAATATTTATATATATAATCTATTTATAAATTAATTTAATTTATATATTTTTTAATGTCCGAGAAATTTTCATAGAAAATATTGTCATCTGACTTTGAATTTTACCTGTATCGTATACGGAAATCATCATATTCTGATGTGCATATAAATTTTTAATATTTAAACCATTAGCTTGAAATGTCTTGGAAACATCCAGGCCAGCAAATTTTTTTAATACATGAATAAACGTATTACAAATACATAATTTACTTAAATATGTGTATCTATAAAAATAACTTATAAACTGAATGTGCATATATCCATATATATATATATATACATATCAGAAAAAGACAAAAATCATTGACGGAACCACAGGACAACATCCCAAATCATAAAACTCTTATCCAGATAGAGTCTCGAATAAAAACAAAAATACTGAATAAAGAAAGAGAAAAAAAAAAGGCGTAATGGCAATCTTGTCTACTCAGTAAAGTAAAATGCCCGAAGCCCAGATTGGCTAGACCGAACAAAAAAGAAAAGAAAAGAAGAAAAGCTTCCTCAAATCCTTCGAAAGGGCCGTTCTCGTCGTGACTAGAGTTTCCCGATTATGCGATCTTCACACGGCCTGAACGGCCGTTCGCCTGAAGTCCGCGTAAAACTCGAATGGTTGTGTTTAATATATATATATTGAGAATATGTTTGGATTAATTAGAGCGATATAATTTTTTAGTTTTATATGGTTTTTGATCGCTTAAACGAAGATATAACGTCGAAAAATTTTATGTTTAATTTGTTTGTTACTTATAATGCATTTACATTTATTATTAAAAAATATATACATTTAATATTTACATTCTTTTTTTATTATTCAAATTTAATCTATAAGACTCAAGAGAATACGGTGGTAAAAAATATAAAATATTTTGAATAAATTAGATCAATCTTGGAATCATTTTTACATATTTGCATGAAAATATTTATTTTAACTATGCAGATGTTTCTTATTATTATTACACATTTTTTAGAAAAATAAATAAAAATTTAAAATAAATAAAAAAAAATTTGGTCCTACTATTATAAATAAATATATGCAAATAGATGAAAATGGTTTATAAATAATTCCCATTAAAAACGATCTTTCAACAATTATTTATATTCTCAATAGAATAAAAGCCTGTTGTACATTAACTCCACCCTTTAATAAAAAAAATGATTTTATATTGTTTTGTTGAAGATTGGACAGCGTTAGTGAAACCTTCGTTGTAAAGACATATAGTATTCTTCCACATGAATCTGTATTCTGACAAGAGGAATAACGTTGTTTTTATGTTTTTTAAACATTCTTTTTTATTTGCCAGTTATTTTTTTTGTTTTATTTCTTAAATCGTTTTATACACACCGATGCATTCCTGTTCGCATAGATAGATACATGTTTTATATATATTTTTTTACTAGGTTTGTATTCTTTTTATTCATTCCTTGTTGCTTTTATAAATATAATATTTAAGACGGCTTACAAAAAGAAATAAAGTAGTAAATAAATGTTTTTCTGTATTAGAAACCAAGCATTAAAAAAGATGCAATAGTCGTGTAAAAATGATCTCTTTGTAAAATATATAAAAATAAAACCAGGGCTACATACGCTTCGCAATGGTCGAATTATAAGGAACGTCAAGTGGGTTTCAAAATCTTTCTAAGCAGATGGAACCGGACTACAATATGGACAATTTCTACTTTCCACGGTAAGTGAATTTCATCTGGCTTTCATATTATAAATTAAAAAGGTCTACTCAATGGAGAACATGGATATGCTAACTCTATTTATTTCAAATTACAAAATTGAAATGGCTACATTGATCTTTTATCTATACTTATCTTCTTTTTCTCAAACGTGAAATTTCTCAATTTTTTGCTTTCCAGTATAGTTTGATATCCAAAAATGTAAATGTAAAATAAATGTTAATTTTATCTTCCGTTTTCTTTCCAATTGTTAGAACAAATACAAAATTCGAGTTTTTTTTATATATATATATATATATATATATATAAATATAAAATATATATATATATTTAAAAATATATAAATTAAATATTTAAAAAGATAATATATATATATATATATATATATATATATATAAATGCAATATATATCTATATTTATAATATAAATATATATATATTTATATAATATATATATATATATATATATATATATATATATATATATATATAAATATAAGGATATATATATATACAAATATAAAAATATTAATATATATATTTATATAATATATATATATAATAAAAATATTATAAATATTATATATATATACAATATAAAAATATAAATAAATATTCCTTTATAAAATTTAATATAATATATATAATAATATATATAAAATATATAATATAAAATAATTTATAAATATATATATATATGGTCAAAATATATATATATATATATATATAAATATATCCAATATATATATATACAAAATATATATAAATATATATATTTATATATATATATATATATATATAAATTATACTTTTTTAAAAAAAATATATAAAATATGATTACCTAAAAAGTTTTTCAATTTTAATAATATAAACATACTCACATTGGCAAAATTAAGGTATTTTGAAACAATTGAACAAACCAATGCCCAAGGTTTCACTTAAGGAATAAAAAAAGAAAAATTAAGACCAAGAAAATGAGGTTTAAAAAATCTTTCAGAATTCAAGCTCAGTGTCCAAAGAAAAATAAAAAAACAAACCTCCAAAATGATAAAAAGAAAAAGAAATGATATCCCAAAATTGCTTTATTTCCTTTTAAACCTTTTTATATGAACCTAAAACTCCAGATAAACCTACCTAGGTTTTACCTTATAAATCATCAACTGATAAATAATACTGGTTAATCTGAAAGAGAATATAAAATCAACCATGACCAAATGACTAAGAAAATTCAACCATGTAATCTATCTGTTCTCCATCCTCTATTATATATATTATATATATAATCAAACCTAAATGTGGCTTTCTCCATGACGATCCGAATACAGATGAAACTTGTAATTTGTTGGATCTCTAGGTTTAACTATAGGTCTGCTCTACTTTAACTGAAGGCTTTTAAGTTTCTTGATTAAACATCAATTTTTTTTTTTTTTATTTTTGGACCTGTATTCAGTACGATTATTTTCAATAGACGTTCATGTTCATTCTCTTTTCTTTTTTAATTTTCTTCCTACGACATATTTTTTGAATAATAACAAATTAAGAAATAAATATTTTCCATATATATATATAATTATATATATATATAAAAATATAGTCTTAAGGGGTGTGCTATTTTGTAGGATAATGTGCTCAATATCAGAGATAGAGCGTGTGTAAATATAAAAGTGAACATATAGTCAACACTTAGAGGCGACAGTCTGTTTCATGCTATATGTTCAGCAGGCCAAATAATATATATATATATATATATATATATATATATATATATGTGTGTTTATATATATGAAAAGAAATAAAAGATTAAAATCAAGTTCTTAGCATTTATTTTTTAGTAAGTGCTCAATATAACGTAGATCAAATTATTATATTTTTGTTATATTTTGCATCACTACAAAAAATTACGTAAGTTATCTGAGATCGTCTGATGAGGGACGATTTTAAAGTTCCGAAACGTGGAAATTTTTATGTAGCGATGTAAAATATTATTATAAACATATTACAATAACATATACATGTTTAAATATATATATACATAAATATATGTTCCGTATAATTGGCCAGCAATTTTTTAAATGTATTATTAGAAACAACAAAAATTATATTTTTTTAGTGTACTATTATACTTTGCAGAAATGTTCTAAATTGTTATACGTTATATGATATAATTTATCATTGCGTATCTCAGAAATATTGTCTTGTTCGAATTGCACGTATCGTTGCACATTTTGTTCCTATTCTCGTTGACATTTCCTTATTGTTTCCAGTGGTATTCTCAGCATTCTTCTGCAGAACCATATCTCTGTTGTTTATGAATAGCAAATAAAGAGGAGACTTAGCTGAAGGTAGTCAGCATGTAGTTGTTCGAAGTGTATGATAATGTCATAACGATTTTAAAGGAACGTATTTCTTACTGGAATGGAACATAATAAATGGACAGAGAAAAAACATCCTAAGTGAACCCTTGTGTAGAAAAAAAAATTCATCTCTCAACGTGCCACTTTTTTTATGTGCAACACGCCAACTTTCTTGTTGTCCAGTCTTCTAAGATTCTTTTTCTTGGCATTTTTATACTTTTTCTTCTTTATCTCAGCCAGATGTAAGATCATCTAGCGTGTGTCATGAGGTCACAATGCGAAACATATGGCACGCTGATGTAGCAACATTTAACACCTGACGATTCCTTAGTTTCTTATTGATAACAACCACTTCTGATCTTGCTCATGAAAACTACTACGTCCTTCTATTTTTATTATGTTTTTAGTCTTCCTTATTTAAAGTTTCATACAAGCGTTTACCTGAAATCTGAGGTGAAAAAAGTTTCTTAAAATGTTTTTTACATATAACTTTGGCATAAATTTATATATATATATATATATATATATATATATATATATATATAAAACTTTCCTCAAATATCACGTCCAATAACAACTCCAGACAGAAAGATATAAATCATATAAATGTTCTTTGACTATTATATCAAATTTTCTAACAGACTTTACATATTTTCTATTTTTTCGTTCCATATTCCTTTCCGCCATTTTGCCTACTCCTATTTGTTATGCTTTGACAGCAGATTTGTCTATTTGAAAAAGAGTAACAGCAATAAAATATTCAATTTTAATTGCATTTGCATTATTTTCTGCTCATGTAGAAGTATATATATATATATATATATATATATATATATATATATATATATATATATATATTATCTCCACATGGTTGATATTAACAGAAGTTTTGCGTACTGATTGCATCGGTACCCTTTCATTTGATTTTCTTTTATTGACAAACATATCTGCTCAATTATACATATATATATATATATTATATATATATATATATGACACCCCCGTCATATTCGACGGATAACGGACAAGCAGCTCAGCTTTTTGAAGGGAGCGAATAAAGAGAGGGTTTTACACTACGTAACACAAGTTTCCAAACGACCCTCCGAAGTGTTCCGATTCGGAGTTTTACATCTCCTAGACCAGTTACCATTCAACGCTATAGAACCCAGTCTGTCCTATTTTTTAATACTATTATTACTCAAAACACACACACACACATTATTTTATATATATATATATATATGAGTTTCAAGGCTGTTTTGTCCAAAATTATTCTTGCGTACAAGAGATTTTACACACAGAAATACATATACATATATATATATATATGTAAAATCTCTTGTATGCAAGAATAATAATCTCTTGTATATATATATATATATATATATATATATATATATATGTATGTATATATATATATATATATGTGTGTGTGTGTGTGTGTGTGTGTATTTGTGTATGTAAAATCACTTGTATGCAAGAATAAGTTTGGACAAAACAGCCTTGAAACTCTTTTTACACTTCATGAATAACATACCCTGCTTTTACATGCAACAAAGCCACGATAGATATTTAATCTCATTTGTGACGTACCTGCACGTAAAGTGTAATTAAAGCTTTTATAATGAAGTAACTATTGATTTCTTTCATTAGCTGTGCTGAGAGATTTGGCCTACAGATAAGATACTTTCACTTTTAGTTGTTTTTTTTTTAACCGGAATTACTCTCGTCTTCTATTTGATTATAATTTAACGAGCATAAAAGTATTCCATTTGATTGTTAAAACATGATGAAAGCCAAAGGTAAAACTGAATAGAACATAATCTTCTTCTATGTGCCGTGTCCCTTCAGGATGTTGGCGATCCTGTCTCTCCTCAATAAACTGCCATATGTAACTCATGATATCTTCTTTGGAATCTTACTCTTCCATTCTTGTTTTTTCCACCCATTTACTCGAGCTAACTAAGAAGGTTACGCATTGCTGGCAACCTGTCCTGCGAGTATCAATATTTCCGAGATCTCTTTCCTCATTATGTGTCCTAGAAATATCAACTGTCTCTTCTTCTATAAGTGTCCTTTTTGTTTCAATTTTGTCTAAATCTTCGTCGTTACTCTCATGTTGGTCACATGGTATTCATAGCATTCTTCAGTATTTCTTCATCTGAGAGGAGGTTGTCTAGAATTCACACCAGAAGGGAGAGGAGAACCGATATTATGTAACAGTTCAACAGTTTTTTCTTTATATGATTCGGACTACTGTCCTCATCTTTGTCGCCATATTTATCACAACGTTTCGGCCGTTGTAACCAACACTGTGCCATGTGTCCTTAGGATCCAGTGACAGGACCCAAAGAGTGTCAGTTCAATTCCCGCTTAAGGCAGTGAAGAACTTTCAGAGGGGAATTAATAGGAGATAATTGATAACTGACATCCATCAAACATGTCACGTGGAACTAGAACAGTCTATTCCAGTGAGTGAAATAAAGGGTTCAGTTCGACATTCCAACCACCTGAAGAAGGCCGGTGCGTACAACGGCCGAATCGTTGTGATAAATAAGGCAACAAAGATGAGGACAATAGTCCGAAAAATTTAAATAGTGTACATGATACCTCATCTCAGAAATATAGAGAGATAATGAGCATTTTCTTTATTTCGAAGGAAAATTTCATGTTTGTTTAGCTTTTAGGATTCAACTTTGACAGTCATAGAAGATATAATCTGAGAAAAAATATTAGTTTCATATCTTAGTGCTTAGTTAAATTTATCAAGAAGAGTTTTTATGTCATTTCTATAGTAATAAAGTCGTAACCAGATATCGATCCAACCTTATGCCAACCTGGGTGAGTTGCGTCTACACGTCCGAAGTGTAATCTCGAATTGCATTATAGAATATGATTACAATAAAATTTCAATCAAAAATGACTGCTTCGAAGACCTGTGCAAGAGTAGGCCATCTTTAATAAATACTACGTATTCTGCTTTCATTTTCAATGAAGATTTCTTCCACACCTCAATATTGGATAATCTTTTTCTGTGACCTTTTCCCACTTCGATTTCAGCCATTGTATGTCAGAATTCCAAGTCAAAGAACCTGTCCAAATTGTTAAGTTAATTTCCGCCATTTTCACTGGATTTAGATATGTGAGCGACATTTTGGCATTGTCGATTATGTTCAACACGTGTACACACACAAGCACTCTCTTTCTCTCTCTCTTGTGTGTGTGTGTGTGTGTTTGTTTTGGTTGGCGGTTGCGTATGAGAAGAGATGAAAAGTTCATCTGATTAAAAAAAAAAAAAAGCGTTTAAAATTATTATTGCTCATATGTTCTGAGTGTTAAATAAGTCCTGGTGTGAATATATTCGCACGACTCCTTAAACACATCCATACACCAAAAATTCACACAACTGTGTACGCACAAAACATGCTCACACGCACACCCGTGTGTGAGAAAGTGTGAAGGAATGAATGAGAGGAGGGATGAATAAGATAAACATTTCGTGGAAATTTATGAAGAATAAGCTAATATTACCATTTTTAGCAGTTTGCACATCTCAAATCAGAAGTGATGAAATCCGTATAATAATTGCTTCCCACTTTTTATTCAAAATACATTTCAACATAATTGATGAGAAACATCTTTCATAGATTAAGAAAAAATGAACTAAATAGATATTCCCTTGTTGTAGATGCAAGTGCGTAAATCACGAAATCCTAATGAAGAAAATGTGCTCTCCGTCAGAAATCGAAACTTCATCCCCCGATGATTTTATTAAAATTTATCGAATGCGGTGATGTAGTAGATAACGTATAAAATAAATATGGGTTGCCTATTAAAACAAGAGCGTCCGTTTTAAGATTATATTATATATATATATATATATATATATATATATATGTATGTGTGTGTGTGTGTATGTCAGTCTGTGTGCATATATGTAAATAACAAATTAAGCTTATATAGCATTGAGTTAGTTAGAATCATTCTTCGCTCCCAGATATTGGTTATATAGTATGACTTACATACGGAAAACACTTTATATTCTCAATGCACGATATGTCTGAGAAAAAAGGTTGTAATAATTAGTCCGTAAGCCGTAAAAACAACAACAGATTAAGAAATTCTCTCTCTCTCTCTCTATCTATATATATATATATATATATATATATATATATGGGGGATTAATGCAAATATTTGTAATTTGTAATTTGGCATTTAGCTGATTGATGTTATATTCAGCACTTCTACGCTGGAGCTTCGTAGATGAACATTTGTCTAACTGTTCGTTCGATCAACTCGGTAAAAACCCTCTCTCTCTCTTATATATATATATATATATATATATATATATATATATATATATATATATATATATATATATATATATCCTCTCGCTATTTACAAAATCTATATATGCATATACGAGCGCCATTCTCAAAATCATTCTTAAAATAATTAGCCATATTTTATTACAAGTAAAATAAATATTCTGTGGAATACCGATTTAAAATCGGCTTCCACCATAAAATTTGATGTCATTCATTCTTTTTCTTTGCCTTCTTGACTTTTCTCTTTCAAGACATTGGATCAATTTTTTTTATTCTGACAGTTAATTAAACAATTGCACAGATAATTTAAATGTTTAATAGATATTTTGAATATATCTTTTGTAATTGTGAAATAATTACCATCGATTGAAAGCAAAAATCTACGCATAAAGTAAAACGTAATTTACAAAGCATTTCTTTGTATTTCTTCAAACATCAAAATATCGTTTAAACATAAACATCAAGATTTGCTATTTTTGCATTTTTCCTTATATCATCGTTTTTTTTAATCTAATTACTAGAACTGTTCTAAACACACGAAATCTATCGACATATTTCACAGCTCTTTTTATATACAGACGCAAAATCATCCATCCTTTCATGTTATATTATTTGATTTCACGAACTCTAAACAAGCTCTATAATGCTTTCTGTGGCTGGGCAGTTTAATGTATGCTTAGCTTTATGGTGGCTTCCAATAAAAGGGGGAAATCGTTTCGAAAGCTGCCCGATCACACATTTTCTTTGTTCAGATTCTAACGGGTGGTAGACGTAAATTTACACGGTTCTAAAAAAATAAAATAAAACGCACTGTTGTCATCTCCAACACGAGTAATCACTAAATCTAAAAATGTTTGAACTGTTTAAATGTATCTTTGTGTTTTCGTTTATCTAGTTTTAATCACTTTCTTATAGATCTTCGATAATTGGTGGCTCCAAACATATATATTTGCAACCAAATCTAATAATAGCGACTGACCGTAATAAAATTTCTTCGATCCTCTCGAGAAAAGTCATTGTAAATAACGCTTTGAAATTAGTGATTTATTTTCTGAATTTTAATCAATTACCGATTGAATTTCGATACCATGACAACCTATATATATATATATATATATATATATTATAATTTTATCATATAGTCAAAACCATTTTAATCACTAAGTAAAAGTGAGTAAAATGATTTTGTCTATACGATAAAATTATAAATAAATAAATTATCGCTCTACTATCGGTATAGAGGCCTCTTTTGGATTAATGCTGTGAACGTTGGAATTTATATATTACTTTCGTTCTCATCACATCGGGGAGATATATATATATATATATATATATATATATATATATATATATATATATATATATATATATATATATATATATATATATATATATATACATACATGGTGCACTCTACATTTGAGGGACAAGCATTCATTTCCTAGGAACTTACAGCCAGACATCAGCACAAATGTTATAATTATAGTGGTGAAGGTTTTTGTACAGAACCAACCACACTTTTTGAAGGGCCGAATACAGCGACCTGGTGCACTACGTGCCACAAGGTCCCAAAACAACAGTCGGCATATTTTGAATACAGAAACGTCCTTCTCCTAGAAAAGACTGTCCGGCTATTTACACACAGTAGGAGGGAGAAGAAGAGGATTAATAACTTTCACAAAAGTGTCAGAACATAAGTGAATGTAATGGATTCGACTGTAATCCGAACACGGCTCTTCGAGATATATCATTGTAAGTATTTCGGCTCACATGATCCATCTTCATAGTGGTTATAAGGAAATTTTAACAAAGATATTCACCATCGAATATAATATTCTGTTATGTTGACATAGAAGTTGGCTATGCGACGATAATGGTCACGGAATAGCAGATGCAGTTCTTAATTTCAAGATGATGTTCTATGACGTCATACTATGCAAGAGGAAAAAAATATTAACAGCAGTACCATATATCGTGATGCAATGTAATGTGATGTGATGTGATTAGTCTGAAATGTAATTTTCCTGAGTTGCTTTGTCTTAATGTAAGTGGCCTCTTCTATCTGATGCTTCTTTTTGCTCTCTCTCTCTCTATATATATATATATATATATATATATATATATATATATATATATATATACTTTTTTCTCGCCATCTCCTATAAATTGAAAATTAGTGCATTTTATATATATACTTGCTTTGTCGCACACAATATTCTGAAGAACGGTCACTGCCCACAGAATCACACCTTGATGAATCAACAGAAAAAAATGGCATAAATAATTACTGCCTGCATTCCCATGATATTTTTATTAATAATGCAGAAAATAACTCAAGCCGCAATATTTCTTTAATAAGATTTCTTGAACATTCTGTAAATAAATATACTGTTTAATAAATAAACGGGGCGTCTACTCAAATAATAGTATGCACTAAAATAACGTTTAAATGAGAATATAAGTATATGCACATACACACACACACACACACACACACATATATATATATATATAAAATTGTGGAGTGGGTAAATAAAACGCCCTGAATAACTAGGAACACTATCAAGCGAAACTATATCGCACGCTAAAAACTTAGGGAAACGTATATATACCAAATAATATACATTTTTTTGCAGTCAACTTGTTATTGAAAACGTTCGTTTTTATTTATTTGTTATTCTTTGCCTAGACTTAAATTTCGTTTCATAATGAATATTCCTTCAAAATAATTAAATGTTATTTGTTTAAATTTTAAAGACTTTTTCGCATTATTTTAGTAGATTCCTTTTCCATTATCTTCTTTCGAACATTCTAAATCTTAATTCATTCTTTTTGTTCACAGCTTGTATGTGTCCTTATATACTAGGTTAATTCATAAATAATTTTCCTTTTTGGTTAACATCTTTTTTTCTTCAAAGAGTAAAGTACAATTACATTTTATTCAATTTAAACATTCATTGTTGATTGCAAGGACATACCACTTACAACACGCAAGTTCGAAATATTTCGAGCAAAATTCCGTAGGTTTTGGTTTGAAAATTTTTCGACTAACTCTTGAATCTGTTCGCCATTACATATGTTCTATCGGTGATATTGAGTAATTTAACCCATAAACAGAGCATAACTGAAAATTATATTTTATCATATATATAAATATGAAATAGAATATTGATTGATATACGTAAATTGTATAATTTTATTTAAATCAAGGTGAACAGAATTTCAACAAATAATTAATATTATCGAAATCCAGAAGAGGCAGACATTAAGAAACTAAAAGTTGACATCCGATAATTTTTGTAATTTATTATACCTGATTCAATAATATATGTAAATATGTATGTGTATCTGTGGGTATACGTGTGAGTGTATTTTTTTTCTTCGGAAATATCTATACTAGACTAAGAAAAGTTCTTGAAGTGAAAAGGAAAGCTGAATTTCAAGTTCACACAAACGAAATGTTCAAAATACAAAGAGAACAATCTGAATGAAGATAAATTTCTTCAGATGATGCCATGACCATCTGCTCTTGAAAATAAACTAATACTGATATCTAAATATATGTCTGAATAAGTTAGGTGAATTTAGGCATGAAAAATCATTATTTATACTGACACCTACAATGTGCCGTCTGCTTGGAAGTGTTCGGTTGACTGCTGTAATCCTTTAGAAGTGCACAACTCACAAAGGTTTTAGAGTATCTGGGCAGCAAACATTCATGCAAAGATGATTTGTTAAAGACGACAGACTAGTTAAGTCTATGATAGTGTCTGTACTTTATTGCTTAAAGCGTAAAGATGTATCAAAAAAGTGATATTATCTATTCCTAAGCTTGCGAGTGATTTATAGTACAAACGTTAATGCGTGGGCAGCTCGATTTAAACGAACCTTCTGGAACATATCACGTACAAAATACAGAAATTTTATATGCTATAGTCTGTCTAGTAAATTGTGTGTGGGGGGCGACTAGTGAATTCGGCCATTATAATCTGTTTACTGCTGGTTTAAATTTGCCTAAGATTTCTTCTTGTATTTGTAGGTAAGAATAATTATATATATATATATATATATATATATATATATATATATATATATATATATATATATATATATATATATAAGTCCGCAGGTTTTGAATTCAGAGTTGTCCTTCTCCAGTTGCCATCCAAGGCTATAGTGGCACTTAGTGCACCAGGTCTCTGTATTCGGCCCTTCAAAAAGTGTGGATGGTCCTGCACGAAACCTTCACCACTATAATCAAATCTCATGTGTCGTTGTCGGGCTGTCGGTTTCCTGGAAACTGAACTGCTTGACCCTCGTACGTCGAATTCGACTGGAGAGTCGACTATATATATATATATATATAGTGTGTGTGTGTTTTTTTTTCATTATCCGTGTACAATTCTATCCATGTACATTATTTCTCGAGAGTTAAAAGATATTAGTGACGAGAGAATTCAGGCACACATACGTAGACACACGGTCATAAATTTATCACAATATAAAAAGTCAACTTTCTTTTCTCAGTACCCCTCAAATTTGACTCATTTTTAACCTTTCGAAAACAATGAAATTGTAAATACACTGAATCCGTAATAAAAATTCCGTATGATGATCTACTAAATATTAAACCCTTCAAATACATCGCTTTATAGATCAGTTATGAAACATTTTGAATAATGGATAAGAAAATTAAAAACTGAATAGTTTGGGCTTGGCGTAGTGATGTTTAATACGGGATGATGATACACAACCGAAATATTAACCTAAAAACTCGTGTGGTGTGATTAAATCACTTCGTCATTTCGAGGCTTTGATATGTCTCTCATGTATGGCATACAAGCCGTACCAAAAAGAAACTGTAAGCGCTCTATCATATATCTATTATTAAAAAATTGTTCCCGAGCGATGAAGCCTGTAGATGTTAAAGAGGGTCATCCTTCTTCGAACTTATTTGACAGGTGCTACAGTATCACAAACGAAAAACTGTATCAAATAATACAAAACACATCAGTTGAGGATTTTCAATGTTATAAACAACCATAATGGACGTAAGTGAAAAGAAAATGATATGATTAAGAAGCTGATGTTCGACACTATTTCAGACAAAAGCATAGGAAGGAAGGAAGACGTATAATTAGCGGAAAGAGCGACAACATTCACAGAATTTGAAAAACATTTTCCTGAAATCATTGATTCCAGAGAAAGAATTGCAGCCGAAATTGCACTGTTTTTTTTTCTTATCGATGAATGCTGGATATTTCCATATAAAGAAACAGTGAATCATACTTAAAATTACAAATGGCAAAATTTTGTTTTAAACATTGGTCAGGAAATGAGAATTAATTAAGAAATTAGATAAACTCTCATTGTATTTATATGTTTCCCCTTTTATTATCCCGTCTAGCTGGTAAAATTACTGAAAGCGAAGTCACATTTGTTCTATTTAATGTTTGTATTTCCAACAGTTGATGACCCGTTGAGATTTTGTTACCCAGTTAAATTTTGTTTAACGTGAAATCAAATATATAGTTCATCTGAAGACATTGACCAAACCTACAGATTATGTTGATAACCTTATGTATAAGAACATCACTGTTGCTTCAATCTTATCTTTATATGGGAAGAAAAACGTAATTACCTCGCAAACTAAGAGATAATGTTAGGAGAATATTTGTTCTGGTGATGTTAGTCTTTTAACGGTAACGAAATATCTACTACGATATGGCTGCCTCTCAGAATTCCGATATGACGAAAATATTGAGATGAAAACATTCGGCGAAGTACTGATGAAATATCTGAGAAGATTGGTGTGATTACAGATGTCAAGATTTAAAAAAAAAGAGAAATTGGACAGAAATGCATTTGCACAAAATTCCTAATTCGCTTGCACACAGAAAATCAGAAATGAAGAAAAGAAGTTAAAAGAAAAGAGCAATGCAAACGAGAAACGGCGATGGCTTCATATTTCCTTAGATTTTCTTTATGGCGTAAATGAGATCGTGCAGGAAAAAAAAATATCCCTCAAAGAAAACTGTCCATTCAGTAGTTTTATTTTTGAGCTCTTGGGAATATTGCATGGATGTATGCGTTTAAAATGACGGAAAAAAAATGGAATAGTGGTGACTGGAAACTTCTATCACGAGAAATGCTTCCGCCCACATGACCTTGACGTTTTAATTGAGTATGCTGAAAAAACAATAATGCATTTGAACACCATCAGAACTATTTTCCTGACGTCACTCTATGTGGCATTTTCTTCCTTAGTATGAAACATGTCATGAAGGGAAAAATTTTGCTGATGTCGGCGATGTGAAGCATTAAAGGCAGGAGGACGCGGACACACTGAAATTGTTTCAACTGGGAAAAAAAATGAACGAAAATTGCAATGTTTCAAGAAAACTAGAGTATCAAATAAAAAGTAATTAAAAATTCGTTGCTTTTTTTCAGGCATGCTCTGAGTGAGTGTCTGTGTGTGCGTATATATATATATATATATATATATATATATATATATATATATATATATATATATATATATATATATATATATATATATATATATATGTATGTATAAGAAATATAGTCTTAAGGTGTGCTATATTTATGGGGTAAAAGTGCTCAATATCAGAGATGGAGCGTATGTAAATATAAAAGTGAACATAGATGTCAGCACTTAGAGGCGACAGTCTATTTCAACTGTTTCATGAAACAGACAGTCAGCTCTAAGTGCTGACTTCTATATTCACATTTATATATATATATATATATATATATATATATTTGCGGGAAAAATGATTTCGTGTGAAGTATTTAGTATGCTATTAATTTATCGGACAATTATTTTTTTTTTATGATGATGCGACTATACACCCTTGTCCAAATTAATTGAAACAAAACGAATAATAGCGTTATTATTTATATTTTTTGCGTATTTTTTCAAAGAAACATGACCCAGTGCACATGTTAGTACTTTGTGCATCCATTACACGAAGTCCTTCGTTGCAGATTGACCACAGATTTTCGATTGGCTTTAAATCAGGATAGTTTCAGGGCCGGTCTTCTACTTTGATTTACTCACTGGTAAGGCTTTCCACGTTGTTCGTGTAGCGTTAGAAATTTTCGTACGCTTACTAAGAGTAACGTCCCTTGCAAAAAATAAACATAGGACAACTAATCGACAGTCGAGACAATAGTGTTTGGGTGTGAGAAAAATCTGATGCAATTACGAATGAAGCAATATTTTTCATGTCTAAACAAATTTTATCACACACTCCTATCTCATATATATATATATATATATATATATATATATCACTATCTAATATATATATATATATATATATATCACTATCTAATATATATATATATATATATATATATATATATATATCTAATATATATATATATATATATATATATATATAACTATCTCATATATATATATATATAATATATCTCATATATATATATATATATATATATATATATATATATATATATATATATATATATATATATATATATATATATATATATATATATATATATATATATATATATATATATATATATATATATATATATATATATATATATATCATATATATCATATATATATAGATCTATGTATTTATTCTTATATTCACACAATCTATAAATATAATCACTGTATATATCCGATATCGACTTCATTTTCTCAATGAATGTATCTAAATTTATACAATAGATGTGTGTTTGCCATTTATGTTTATATGTTTGTGTGTGTGTGTGTGTGTGTGTGTGTGTGTATATGGGTTTGTTTAAATGTGACCTTGTGTGTGCGTATCAGAGAGTATTAAAATATTTTCGATTATTTCCGATGCGTACTCGACAGTAAGATGAAAGCCGCAAAAAACATTACGATAAAACCAGAACAAGGGCGCAAATCTTACTTTTGCTTCGTGATAAATGTGCTTCCTCGATGGCAGGAAGTGCACTCAAGTGTTAAACGGTAAAACATGTCAATTGGTTGAGGCATTCCGTTTGAAACGAAATCAAACCGACAATCAAACTGTGCAAATCACCCAACCTATCTTCCCTCTGAAATGGATTTCTCTTTTCTATTTTGCGGTTGTTCGCTATGTTTATTTTATTTTATTTTTTTTGTTATTTTTGTTTTACTATTTTTGCCTTTTAATTCCTATTCTTTTTTATTTTTATTTCCTTGTCTTCATCTTTTCCATCTCTTTCTCTTTCGTTTTTCTCTTTCCTTTAAAATCTTATTAACAGGTAGATTTCTCCAATTCTCCATCAGTGATTTTTTTTAATTTTTTATTTCTTATTTTACCCTTTAAAACTCTTTACATTTCACATCTGTACCTATCTCTGTATCTTCGTAGATTCCACCGTGAATATTCTCTATTCTTTCTCAAATATCTGATAGATTCATTCTCGATATGGTCGCTTTTGACAGCGGTCCAAGCCTGTCACCTATACAAGAAAAACAATAGTCATCATTAACCACTTTCCTTTTATTTTTCTATTCTATATGCTGTGCAACTTTTTTTTGTTTTAGTTTTTTAGCAAGCATTTTCATTATATTGATTTTCTCCCTGTACAAGCCAGGAGAGCCACTGGAGATTGTTTCCAGGGAAATAGGCACAGCCTATCTGGTTATGTTGTTCTTAGCCGTGAAGTTTGAAACTGCTGGAACTAAGGAATATAGTTGGTCTTAACACTTTCCATAAAAATAACGATAAAGCAGCGATGTTTTATCAGTACGAATGGGTTGAAGGATATAAAAATAATTTGTCGCCTGCAAGAATGCGGAGAGGCTCTTGGGTTCTATCGACAACTGAATGTGAAGACTGTTCAGCTCTTGACCATATATGGCATCGGTACTCAGTTTGAGCGTGATCTGACTCTTGTAAATGGAGAGATATGGAGTCGGGTACATATTGTAGCGGCCCGGAGCTCCGACCATTTTTCCTTTTCAGAAAGTCCTGGATAGCGGCTCGGATTGAGGAATCGGTGAGCCGTGTTCGAATTTCAGCCAAATACATTACATTCACTTACGTGCTAATGGTATGGATCCACTTTCTCTCCCCCACTCCCAGCCAGCTGTGTGTAAATAGCAGGACAGACCGTGTTCTATAGCCTTGGATGGCAACTGGTCTACCTCAGAAAAAAATGGCAATCTACTATGGGAAAAAAATCTGCCGCGTCAGTCATGTATCGAAAAATACATGATCGCCTAAACGTGTATCACGTATGGCACATTACTGACAGTATTTACATTATTCGGACTATTGTTCTCAAATTTGTTGCCATATTTATCACAACGTTTCGTATGCTCCGACCTTATTCAGGTGGTTGGAATGTCAAACTGATCTCTCTGGGGTAGACTGTTCAAGTTCCACGTGTCATGCCTAATGGATGTCAGTTATGAGTTATCTCTTGTTGATTCACCTCTCCAAGTTCCCCACTGCCTTAACCAGGTATTGAACTCAGAACTCTTAATGTCCTGTCACTGAATCTAACCAACGCCTGCGCCATATGTCCTTAAGAACATCTTTTTATTAATTTCTGGGACTTATAAACTTAATGCCTTCAGTAACCATTTTTACCAGTGCTCATAATTTTCGTTGTTATTATTGCATTTCTCTGGCACTCCTTTATTACTGGTTCCCATATTGTATTCATTTCTACGCTTGGTCGGCTCAGGGGATTTTTGTGGCCTAGCATATATGCTGCTTCATTAAGTTTACGAATTTTCTCATGATATTAGTGTTTATGATTTCAAACTGATCCCACAGATTAGTGTTCGATTCTAATTTCTTCCCGGAAGAAACAAAATGCGAATAAAAAAAAACCTGCCTAGTAAAACAATCTATGTTAATAATTTGACAGTTGGCTTAGGAAACATAGCTGAAAAACCTGATACTTTTGTCTCTTGATTATATCATTCAAATATTCTCATTATTTATTTGAATAATTACTGAGTATTCCATCGTCTTGTAACAATCAACATTGCAAGTAATTTTAGTCCTCACAATGTGTCTCATACTTCTGGCTTTATGTGGAATCCAATCTAAGTATATCAATAATTACTCAACACTATTTGGACACAACTAATTCAAATTATTCTTATATATGGGCCGGTGCCCTTGCGAATTATGTAGAGCTCCTTGATAAATTCCAAAGAATATATATTATTAGTCCTAATGTGGCGTCTCGGCTTCAGTCACTTTCTTACTGCTGTAATGTTACCCCCATGCGTCTTTTCCATAAATACTGTCATGTTAATTGTTCGGAAGCGCTCTTCGTTATGGGGTGATGACGCTTAGGCATCAGAATGTTGTTCTCTCTGTGTTGAACTTTGGTTAACCCTGCCCGGATTTAAGCTAGTTTAGGTTTCCGTTTGTCCCTAATTTCTCCCCTCAAGGTAACTTAGCTATGGGGGGGGGATGTATGCTCATTGGCTACTTTTATTTCTGCATCACTTTTCTTTAGATTAATTCCCCTTCCCCCACCCCGTTTGGACGAAAAAAGACGTAAGTACTTTAGTGGACGCCGGGCGCGTTTCGTTTAGGTGTGATTATCGTTATTGTTTTTGTGTTTGAAGAAATATTTCTTTAAGTGAGTGCTCGGAGTGAATGAATGTTTTATGGTATTAGAATCCCGCATTTAGGGATTGTCGGGTGGTTTTTTTATTAACCCTATTTTATTTTGTTTAGTTTCTTGTAAATATTCATTCATCGACATTTTATCCCCTCCCACAAACAATGAATTGTACATATAGGGACTAAGTAAGTCTTTCATGGATACAATAAGGTATTATGGTGGATGAAAGGTAAGTTAGACTGCGTTGTTGTGGTGTAAGAAATATTGTGGTATGTTTCGTTCAGTGTTTGTGGCTAGCTAAGTTAAACGTTAAAACAGAAAAATACCGTCCTTTTCCACATTCTTCATTTTGGTCTGGTGCAACATTTTCTGTAAATAAGCGGAAATAGATATCGCTCTTTGTTTTTGGGGTTTAGATTTTTTAAATCTTAATTTTATTCCACTGCCCGGAACAGATATGAATTGTACATATATGAACTAGTTAGGATTTCCATCGAGGCATTATGGCTGATGTTTTAAGAATGCGTTGTTTTGGTGTAAGGAACATTGTGATATTTTTGGGCTTTTGATCATGACTAGCTAAGTTTAATGTTAAGATAATAAAAGGTCATCCTGTTTTTGCTCATTTCCCATTTTGGCCTTGTGCCACATTTCTGTAAATACTTTAGAAGAAATATCGCTTTATTCTATAGCACCTTGATTTTCTGAACTTAAGCGCAGCAGTAGACTGGCGTGGAGATCTCATCAATTTACAGTTGAGTTAGACAGATTTACCAGTAAATTCTATGCTGACAGTTTTTTTTCCTCTCGCACTATCCGCTTATGGAAATCCTTTCCGGCTTCATACTTTCCAGCCGACTTTACTCTTTAATTTAAATGTAATGTCAGTCGTTATCTACTCGCCATCTGATTATTTATTATCACGTATTATTAATATTTTTCTTTCTAATTCTTTCACACCCAGTAACTCTCTGAGTATTAGTGGCTTTACAGCCTTGCTTTGGGGTGGATACGATTAAATTAATTAATAATAAGAAGAATCTAAATGTAAATCTTATTATATTATGATTCATGTGGTTTTCCTGGGCTGTTTGAGGGTTTTTCAAGAAGCAGATTTTGCAAATACATTGTAAGAATTTACTGTTTTTCAGGAAAAAATAAATTTTCCAAAGGATTGTGCATTCCTTTATAAAATGAATATATGTAAAAAAAAGAATATGAAATGGATTTAATCTCCTTGAATTCCATTATGCTAATGGAAATCTCTTTCTTTTTCTATTCTAAAGGAATCTTGACAAAAGAAATACATTACAAAAAAGAATTTTAGATAAAATTGGGAAAAAACTGTACATTTCAATAAATCAATAATAAAATAATAGGAATGAAAAGAAACGCTGAGATCTGAAAACCATTTTCAATCCACAGAGAAGCAAAAGCAGAAATACGACTAGTACAATGGGGGGGGTCATCATCATCTATGTGCTATGTCCCTTCAGGATGTTGGCGATCAGGAATCTCAATAATTTCCTGTCATTAATAACTTTTGTCCTTTTGCCACCTCTTCCAAACCTTACGCCACCTTCCTTTCACTGAAGCTCAGCAGGTAGAATATCCGTCCTGTGAGTAACACATTTCTCAAGATCTCTTCCTGCGTTATGTGTCTGTTTCTGGTTTTAAGTATAATCGCCCCTTTCTTGTTTCCATTTTCTCCAGAACTTTGTTGTTTCTTACATGTTCTACCCATGGGTTTCTCAGCATCTTTATGTAGAACAAAATTTATGCTGCTTCAAAACTCTTCTTCATCTGTGAGAAGATCCCACAGCATTTACGGCCATAGTGTAGGACTGATATTACATTGCAGTTCAGAACTTTTTCTTTGTAGCTAAATATACTCGGCTTAAACATATGTCGAATTTTGGATTTAATCATATGCATAAATTTACAGAAAGGAACGGAATATTAGCATGAGCCTTAAATAGACTCCTCTTAAATTATTACTCGGTTTTCAATCCATTTAACAATGATTGCTTTTTTTTGCAAGGAATATTGACATTCTCAATTAGAAATTCGAGAGAATCCTGTTTACTTGTAGCTCGTAGGATTCCCTGCACATTTAAATGTCAGTGTGAAGCTGAATATATAGGAGGAAACAATCAGCGACTGGAAACCTGGATTGGTCAAAACGTTTCTGTTACTTCTTCTTATAGTAATTTCCGAGACAAAGTCTGTGCATCTGTCAACAGCTGTTGCATTATTCGAATTGTGCAGCAGAAGACGTGAACAATTCATTCTCTCTGCCCGTACCGCTTAACAATAGCGTTTACATGAAGCGGTCCATATTAAATGACATCAACCCTCTTTGTGTAAAGAGAAGCAGCATTTTTAAAGAGACAGCTGACATTTATTGAACATTGATAAGGAAGTAATTTTAAGATTGTGTAATATTAAAGTTTATATAAATGGCCAAGCGTGGCAGAGAGAAAAAAAAAGCGAAATATTATATCTAAGTTATTTTAAATGGATGGAAAATGATGGATTATAATGAAGAGTAGTCGTACAGATATTGCTTACAGATACCAATGAGAGAAGTTGCAGTGGACCATGATCACATACATTTTAACATGGCTCAGACAGAAGAAGAGTATATATATATATATATATATATATATATATATATGTATGAAGTACAAATGACGGTATACGAAATAAATATTGTTTAAAAGAAACGGAGTGTCAACTAAAATACAGGTTCCAAAAAATAACGTTTGAAATGTTAAAAATATGTTGAATTAATTAAATAAATACCACTATATATATATATATATATATATATATATATATATGTATGTGTGTGTGTGTGTGTGTGTGTGTGTGTGTGTGTGTGTGTTTGGTGAAATATAAAAAATGTTTACTGGGGTCAATATCTTTTAGAAACTCATGTTGTTTATGTTGATGCGACTACAAAAAGAATCATAAATTTACATTTGAGAATATCGACGTCCCTCTTCTGTACGCTTATTTATAGTCGCATTAAGGTAAACATCCATTTACTCTGATATATATATATTGGACAATAAAAAAATATTAAAAAATTAAAATCTTCAGACACACTGGGTTGTATATTATTATTCTTTTGTTTTTATTATTAGTTTAGATATATTCCTAGACTAGTTTCGGCCAACATGGCCATCTTCAGGAGAAAAAAAAATTCTGCTTGCTGGTAGCATTGAACTACAGAATTGAAAATGAAATGAATGTCTTGATGGAGAAACTGAACTTTTTGCCTGTAGTTTTCATTTTTTTTAATTTTTTTATTTTATTTGAATTTTGTTCAGTCCTTGTGTTGGTCAAACAGTCTCTTTTGACTTGTTATTTAAGATAAGAGCTGGATGAATTCATGCTTGTCTGAATTTCCTTGGTCATGTGGAAAGTTTTATATATATATATATATATATATATATATATATATATATATATATATATATATATAT